>LJIJ01003059.1:0-21584 GCA_001718145.1 Orchesella cincta | reverse complement strand
AGTTATATTAATACCATGAAGTGATCCTCGACCCAATCTGTACTAATATGGTTGCTGGGTGTCACATTAAAGTTAAAACCCACATGCATCTCATATCTGACAAGATTCCGTGTATTTCTCAATATATAAATCTCGCCTCATTTTAAACATCCTTTTGAGATTTTGTGACCTCCTCAACATTCTTCCAAAACCATGTAAAACACAAAAATTATCAGCAAGCCAAAAACCAGGTTAATTAAACTGAACAGTGGTAGATTCCGGTTTTGCATGAATTAAAACGGCAATGATCATGGAAACCAAGAAGATCCTGTAAAAACATGGCAGGTGTTGCTAGTTTGCCAAAGCTGGAGTTGTAGATTCGGCTCAGAACCAAAAGAGATCGGTATTGTAGGAGGGGGATTTTACTCCTCATCCCTAACTGTTCAACTTTATTCCTATTTAATAACTTAAATATATTTTAACTTAGAATTTGTTTATATTGTGTCAAAGGTATTTACTTACATTATAGAAGTTGTCCAAAATCTCATAAAGTAGAAAAATTGAGGTAATAGTCGCTAATCAAACACACATTAATAATAGTTGACTGGGATTGAGTTTGCTACACATGCATTTTTCGGAGAGCTGAAGACCCTGCTGAACTATACACACATACATTGAACTTGAAACTTTAACGATGCTATCACCTGATAAAGTTAGCAAGAAATGGCGCGCTTAAATCATTTTGAAGCCAAACCACTTCAACAATCTGGTAGATTAAGCACTTCTCGTTCTATTGATTAACCATAAGGATGCTCCTCCTTCACACAGTCGGCCATTACTACAAATGGTGAGGGACCTCCCAACGTAATGGCATCTCTGCGTGCATGAGCAATACAATATATTAGGTTGGGACGTCCACCATCACATACTGGATTTAAAGAAATGGCCACTGTGTGAAGGAGGAGCGTCCTTTTTCTTAAGTGGGATTTTATTTATATACATAAGGCCACAACTTGTTGTTAATGCTAATTGCGTATGGTTTTGGTATAAATATCTATAAACGTAAGTCCAAAGAGTAGCCCAAGATTTGAAGAACCACGACGATAGAAATTATCATTTCACGAAATTTACAATTCAATGTAGGAGACGCTAATGAATTAAATGATTTATTAACCTAGTTATAATAATAATTTTTAAAACTGTCTAAAGAGCGCACATTTAAACCTCGCGTTCACCTCGTCCGGCATAAAAGGTCATAAAAAAACACAGTCGTCGTTTTAAACCAATCAAGAATAAGGCATCGCAGTTCGTTGAATGCAGTTTTTCCGTTCAACATTGTTCACCCTTTTGACTCCAATAAAACGTTGTGTTTCTACAGAAATTATGTACCTAAACCCAACCAAAAATATACGTTTATGGTAAAAAGCATTACATGCCAGATGCTAAGCATTTGAATACTGTGTATAAGACAAGGATCACACAAACATGGCTTTATCATTACGTACTTGTGGTTTGTGATAAATGTGTACGGTATGGGATAAATTTATCTACAAGGCTTAAATCAAGTACGAAAAGTACCCATAACCAAGAGCTATGAATGCATTCTCTTCTTTCCTTCCTTTCTTCAGTCACGTCCGCATTCTTTCCATCACAGACATGTACCTATCCAATGGGTGCGTAAAAATCAGTTCTTATTTTGCAGTCAAGTGTCAAACACCAACCTCTTTTATCCCAGTTTAAGTATTGAAAATTAATAAATATTTTAATAAAAAATTTCGAAAATGAGTAAAACTTCAAGTACTTACATAGACCACATTTCTGCACCTTTAAATGAGAAAGAGGACGTAGAGGTTCTCAAAACTTTTATAATGTTGAATTTGTTGAAAGTGTATTAGATATGGATGCTTCGTAGTTTCGTTCGCATGCGTTCTAAAATTGAGCAATTAAACGCAGAAAATGCTCAGTACAAAACTAAGTTGTTTCATCTGGAAACAATAGTAGTTCCTCGAAGTGCTCAAGAGAGTCAACAGTTACTAAACCGTATTGCTGAACAAGAAAAAGAGCTAAGTGTTACCAGAGATCTCTACTCAGAGACTCAAAAACGAACTGGAAGTGACTCAAAATAAAAATGTGCAGCTTCAAAACCAGCTCTTGCTATTGCAAACTCAAAATGAAGAGCTGGAATCATCCCATACAAAAGTGAGCTCGGAAACAGAAGATTTGCAAAGCCAACTTGCTAGTTCCAACAGCAAATTTAAAGCTAAAGAGTTAGAGTTGAATAAAGTAAAGGAGGAGTTTAAAATAGTAAATAAAGAAAAACTTGAGCTTTGCGAAAAGCTTCAAGAATACAAAAAATATGTTAAACCCAAGAGCGTGAAAAGGAAAAAGAGCTGTTTGCAAAAACTGAAGAGATACGTTTGTTGAAATCCGAGCTAGAAAAGATCCTCACGGGTGCCCTAAAAATTATCTCTAGAGAATCTGAGACTGGAGTTGAAAACCCGATGAGCAAACGGTAAGCACTGAACCGATGGAAGCAACCGCCGCAGATTCTGATGCAAATATAAATATTACTGACGGTTCAAGAAAAGACTTTATCAGAGTCTACAATCCAAATGCTCAAGAAACGCCGTGTTATTAAAGAACCCATAGAACAGTTTGCCTGCAAATTCTCCTACTGCTTGAAGAGCTTTTCCAATCTGGAGACTCTTACAAAGCATGAAAAAGATGCTCATAACATCGTTTTTCGAAAAAAAGGGCAAAAAGAGGTAACTGAGTACTTTTGCTTCTTAATAAAATAAACAATTAGTTATACTTTGAAGTAAATTAATTTAATTTTTATGGAACACTATCAGGACCGACTTCAAAATGCTGATCTGCTTCGCAATAAATATAGAGAAAATATGGACAACGTTTTTACCGAAACGGCTTCTGTTGATCCCAATGTTATTAGATTAACTGCATTTATTTGATATAATTTTTCTACGATTATCTAAACTAGGAATGTTCTGGTTTAAGCAATGGACACAAGTTTGAAAGGTTAGGTGGAGTGATGCGAGAGTAAATTGAAGTTAATTTATAATTTTGTGCATTTAGTTATAAATATTAGTTTTTAGTTTGAATTTGTTATACTTCTTAATTGGATTTTGTTATTCGCATTTATTAAGTTATCAGAAGACGGGTAAAATGAATGATACGATATTAAATTACTTTTAATATCCATGACATCAATAAATATAAAAATGTCAATTCTTAAATTACATCACTAATTAAGTAAAAAGTCTACAAATATGTACAATGTGAAAGAGTCCATGGAATTTAGCTCATTTATAATAAATAAAATAAAAGATTAAGAAAGTATAATGAACCATAGAAGTAACATAAAAGGAGAAGAAGCTAGTACGTATGAACAATTATTTTGGACTGTTACGAAATGCTTCGTCAAGATGTTTCTAGACGACTATATTTTTTGAATCCCCATTGTTAACCTTCAAAGTTTTGATCAGAGGTTGCTACCACCACTGCATCCATTCAGAAATGAGATGAATTTTAGCTGGATTTGCATAAATTTTACTCAAGATGTGAATCCATTTTTGTTTCTAGAACCAAATTTTTGCTGTTCATAGGAAAGATTATTACTTCGTCAGAATTGAGATGTCGTTTTATATACCAATCGGTATCACCAGCACCAAATATTGCAAAGTAAATGTAATGTAATGTGCAAAATATAGTAGTGCAGGAAACATCTTGTCGAGGACTTTCGTAACAGAATTTCGAGAAAAAAATTCAGTTATTCAATGTACTAGTTTCTTCTTTTATGTTACTTCTATGGTATTTTTACATCTTATATTGTATTATTTATCCGAAGGTACGTGTTCTATGTAGTGTCAGCTATAACTCTTACGCGTTGGCAATACGTGTTCCAAACCAGTATCTCAGCATAACGAAATATAACCAACATGACATGCCAAACACAGTTGCAGGTGAGCTAACAATAACAATGGTCAGTAAAAATGCTTCCACTTATGTCGGAAAATGAGCAATTGTGAATTAAAATTGCTTTTAATTTCCAACACCCGTCCACAAAACTTCACATACAACCGGTTAAACTAAATTAAAAAATTGTTTCATTGATTTACAATCTAAATATCTTTTTATAGACGTATCTACATCTCCTTTAGGAATTCGTAAAACTTATCCATAACGGAGTCCAGTTCTTTGGAGTTATCAACACCGTGGCTGACATCCCATTATTTTTTATCCACACAGCTGCGTGCAATTGGTAGAAAACAATCTAAAAGTGCGCAGTGAGTCAAACCCCCAACACTCAGTTGAAGTGCTGTGGTTTTCAGAACATATTCAAGGCCATTGAGAGCCTTGCACATTTGAAAGAACCTTGAAACCAGGAAGATCCCCAATCAGAACAGGCCTAACTTCACCCCATTGACCTGTATTAGAAAAAGTCGATATTAGAAACACGTAGAATACACTCTTTGAACTCATTCAAAACCTTTTCTGACCCCAGTTTATAGTAGTGCAGGATACCTAAAGAAATGTCTGAAATGTGCTAAAGCATCTAAGAAACAGTTCCCCGCAACATAATTACAATAACTCGGTAGGCCAATCAAGGCTGAAACTGATGCGTAAACAACAAAGTGCTCCAGGTTAAGGGATTTTGTAACTTCATGCAAATTCAGGGGTCTGTAAACTTTTGCATTCAAAACAGCACCCCAGCGGTCCCAATTTTGGTTAGTAATTGATTCATGTTCCACAGAAAGAGCTGTATGCATAACACCTTTTAATGGCTGCAGTCCCATTTTAATAGCTCTCTGCATTGCTCCAAATTTCCAACATATAGTTGAACAGTAACGACGTGTTTTCCTATCGAATTAAGTTTCATTATTTCGTTTTCCATTTGGGAGTTTGGTGGGCTCCTACCGGCAAGCACAATATATTTTGCACCTTCTTCCAGCATCCATTTGCGCGCACTTGTAAAGCCAATTCCACCCAATCCACCGGTGATCGAGTATGTTCCACATTCATTCAATAAATGGGTATACAATTTCACGTTTCCGTTTTCAAATTTCTATTCAGGCATCAGACAAATCATGTTGCCACATTTTCTCCGATTTCCAAACATTTCTAGCTGCTTCTAAATTGATTGCGTCATATATGGTGTAAAGGTTTGGTTTCACACGTTCGATTGATGAGCTCTCTCAAACTACAAAATGATGGTTTCTTCTCTGCTTGACATTTTGGAAAAACATTATCCAAGTTAATGTGAAAGAATTTTACGTCAGATCTCAGTTGCTGTATCTGTTCTGATAATTTCCATTGGTTGACCTTGCTCATTTCAAATAAACGGGCTCCTTTAGCACAAATGGTTAGACTGGAATCTTTGAAGTGGTCACCGATCAAGAAATTCAATATAACATCAACTCCTTTTTTATTTGTTAATTCCAAAATTTTAGTTGCGAAATCGCTGTCTTTTGTGGAAAAGACGTGGTGGATTCCTTGCAATCTCAAATAGTTTTGTTGACGAATGCTACTCGCAATCGCAATGATTGCGTATCCACTATCCCTACAAAATTTAAGAGCACTCAGTCCAACGCCTCCTGAAGCGTTATTAATAAGAACAACATCATCGCCTTTAATTTCAGCAGTTGTCATTAGGCAGATAATAGCCCATGTAGTCTGCACCACTGTTGCTCCCTCGCAGAATGACTCTTGTGGAGAAAGTGGAAATAAAAAATGTTGCTCTACAATTACATGACTTGTATCATTCTCAACCTAGTATTGCAGCCAAACACACGATCCCCAAGTTTGAATTTAAAGACAGATTTTCCCACTCGATTAACCAATCCAGAAAAGTTGATAATGGAAGCATTTTCGTTTTCCATTGTGCTATTGAAGCTTAGAGAAAATGTTTTTTGCACCTCCATCTCATTTTCTCGCAGAGTTGATCAGCTGTGGAACTGCCAGCTTGAATCTGTCCGTTCCATGAGATACTTCAACAAACATTTTCTGATAGAAAATAACGTAATTTGGACAGAATCGAGTTCCACCAGCGCTATCATTCATCAGTTCAAGACATATTCAGAGCCCAGCCAAAAAATTCCTTCCAGATTATCGTTCTTGGAAAAGTTGGTGCTTAAACAGCTTGCAAAAATCCTCTTCATTGTCTTTTCTAATACCTGCCAAGCCTTCTTCAACCAGGTCTTCAAGTTTTTTTCCACGTTTGACAACTATAAAACGCTTTGAAGCAACCCTTTTTAGCTTTCTCATTAGATACAAGGAAAGTTGGCACACATTCTCATTGCAAAATTAAAGCCAATAATTGGCGTGTTGGCTTTTTCTACAGTCAAGGATTTAGCTGGTAACTTGGACAACCAGGACTTCATTCCGGCGTAACCCGATGTGGCATCGGTAACTTCTGTTGTCCGAAATAGATGCTATGGTTTTAACGGTTAAATAGATGAACTCAACAGACGTCATTACTGCTAAAACAAAACCAAAAGAATAGACTAACTGCGCACAACCAGTGAATTTATTTATCTCATAATAATCAATGCATGCGCTTACTTCAACCTCAGTTGCTTTCAAAGTTGATTGATTTAACCAAATCATTTTCCTATTTTGTTAGGAACTGCAAGGCGGTTATTTTCATTTGTTGCAAGGTTAATCATCATCATTGACGGAACGATGACGTCAATTAAAAAAGGATTGCTAACATTTTCATTCTGATTTGACGGTTTCTCAAGTGGAATATTAACTTTCACCAAGAGTTTCTCCGTCAGACCCATTCCACCAAGATTCAATCTACTCCATTTTTGTTGACACTGATATTGGCGATGGCTTGCAGATGGTGAATTTTGGACTCGATTAGTGAAAACTGCGTCAATTTTTAAGTTTTGAATTTTCAAAGCATTCGTATAGATTAAATGGTCATGTCTGTGTTTTCCGATTGTTACTAGTCCAACAGCAAGGCACATTTCTAAGTATCAAGCTTCAGAGAAGATTGCGTGTCTTCCAATCTGAGCGTAATTCCAATCTTCTGGTCTCATGGTTGATTGTTAATTTTTTGTTGGGATTGCATCACCAGGTGTATGCATTGCGATCTGTGAAAAGGTTAACATCGGCTATTAGCGGTTTTGTTAATCATAATCATGAAACTGAAATTAAGTGACTATTTACTTTGCTATTGTACAGTTGATATTTATGCAACCAATTACCGTGTTATCTGCAGCCATTTGTGGGCCTGCTGAAGTCTTCTGTTTAGATATGTGAAGTAAATTGAATGGAACGGATGTTTGCCAAGAAACCAAGTGTTAACTGAAGCAAAATAGTATACTGCAATGCTGAGAATCGTTGCTTTACTTATAAAAACAAGCGAACAAAAAGACGAATGTGTACAAAATCGAATGGAGCTGATGTTTTCAACAGAGATGTGCGAACGTGAAGAATGTGTTTGGTTCAATTCAGACCTAAGCCAGTTCAGCTTCTGCCAACTTTGCTTTGCTAACTTGAAACAATAGCATCATTCAAAGTAAGCGATTATAAACGGATGGTTTATAAATACAGCTGAAAATTTGAACTGATTTTAATCAGTTACTTTGAATGCTTGGAATATTTTGTACACGATTATAGACAACTTTGGTTATAATAACGCCGATAAACAGCTTTCACGAGGAATATCCCATTTATACTCATTTAAACGGGCTTTAACTAAAATTTCAGTTCTCAATTATCTATCTACCGTTATTTTTCTAATTAAATAATTACTTTCATCCTATAAACCTTGTTTAATCAAAACAATCATAAGTAATACACTTCAAGTAATTAATTGTCACCAAACACCTCTTTTCTCATGATATTTAAGGTATAACTTTGCCTCATTTTACTGACAAATTTGATGAAATAAGCGATAGCTTAAAAACGCATTTTTTGAAATACGCGTGCAGGTGACTATATTTTGATTAGCTTAAAACGCCTGCATTGATTGTAATCGCTCACCTTGAATGCTACTAGTAATGTATGTGTTTTTGTGTAAATGTGAGGTGGTCATTTTTGCATCATAAACTGGTTTCTTCACTGAAGTAACCAAGCTAAGGCATTACAAAATTCATAGGACGACAATCGTTGTACTTAAAGTCTGCCGATGCTCAACCTTAACGATGCCATTAGCATGCCAGTTGATTAATTAACAGATGTTATAATAAGTCAAATATTGGAAAACTACTTGCGTTTGTCGCAGACATTTGCATAATTATTATTTAGTCGTACAAAATGAAACAATAAAACAAGCTAGAATACTGTATTTCTAAATACATATTGTCCGTTCATAATGTATAATTACCCGACAATCCGAGATGTAGCGATGTACTCTTATTGTTAGCGGGTTTGTGACATTAAAAATATGTCATAAATGAAATCTTCAACAGATTAGCTTTCGAATGATAAATTTCATTCCCCAACTGTGTTGCTTCAATGTGCATGACCTTTGACATCTGTTCGAAAGTGCCGATTTTAAATTGCAATGCATGCTTATAACCAGCATTTCGAATAACATATTGTAAGCTATATTGGTCTTTCAAAATACTTATTTCAATTTGCACTGCATATTCGTCTTTAGCACACCAATACCTTTCGATTGATATATCGCATGAATGACATATCACAAGCTATTTGTGACGCTTATCAAATTTGTTGACCTTATCATTTGACCCTGTTCCAGTAACCTCAGATAACCCATCTTCGAACTCATATGCACTCCTGACCTAAGGTTTCGACTGGTCTGAAACGGAATTTCAAAAAGTCAAACAGTTCTAACTTTATCGTGCGTACGATAACGTTAGAGTATCATACCAATATACCTGAAGCTACATAATAAATTATTCAAATAATAAATGTTCATTATCATCACTTAGATTTGATGTATCTAACTTACGTTAATTTTCCCATTTTGTTCATGAACCAGTCACACTATCTTCCATAACCATTAAAATTACAGTAGATTTGTATTATAAAATAGATTGAAATGGTACTCATCTTTATCGATCAAAATCAAAGCCGTTTCGCATTCCAAAAACGTAACTGTTTTCTATCTCTCGCCAGTCTAATTGTTTCAAATTTTTGGAGTGGGGTTCACTTTTTATACTTCAACATAGACCGTGTCAAAATATACCCAAACGTATCTTACTCAAAGTTGGTCCAGATATGAATTTCCATTAACAAAACCGGCTTTACTTTTCTGGATCTGGACCATCCCAACAATTAGCTGGTAAAACTATTCAACGATAAAGAAATACCTAATTTGATATCAACTAACGGCATCGAGACGGGATTATGCTAGCCGATTATCTATTGGAAATGTCATCCAACGGGCCATGATATTGCTATTATGAACACAGCTTTGGGGCCATTCGAGATGTATCTGAAACATATATGCCCATATTGCTACTTTTGCAATTATATACTCAAGCAGACTCTTCTTGCTCAACTCTAGTGGGCATGATTTTCCACTACCAAACATATGTATTATTAGTTTCGTATTTAAGTTCAAGTTGAACATACAACGTGAGTAGTAGAAAAGTGTCTATTTCATTCTCATTGCTTTGTGAAAACCAGTTTAGAAAGCAGGCATACGAGGTACACAAAATATCAACCTAAATCGCTCATGTATGCCTCATGCACTCTGTTCTTATATAAGGGTTGTAATCAAACCCAGTGATGTAGTTTAGTTTTTGGCATCTTGAAGCATTTTTGTTGCGTTCAATAATATTACTTTTTCACTCAAAATCTAAAAGAAGAGCAAACAACATGGTAATTAATTACATCAAAATATATATATTGGTATTCTTACAGTGTTTTTTGTTTTGAGAATTATTAAAGATGATTGAATGTTTTTCCTTCAGGGCACAATGCATCCCTTGTTAGGAAAGGCTATTCCTAGCCCAGTCTCAACAAAGATTTTTCAATCAACCTTGAGACTGAAAGATTTAAATTTCATGCGTGATCATCAGATTGGAAGCCACACAATATTTCCCGAAGTTTTCTACTTGGAGATGTGTCTTGTTGCTGGGATAAAAACAATCGGAGACTCCATAAGTGGTCTTTCATCCCAAACAAAGGCTTTCAAAATCGAGAATCTTAAAATCACTGAGCCGTTTTCATTAGTTGAATCTAAAACTTACCACCTGCAAACAGTTGCCAATATAAGCGTCAATAAGCATGTAGTTGACTGGGGCAATGTGAAAATGGAAATTTTTCATTCACAATCATTGCAAGAAATAGAATCAAATACCTGGTTTCCACTTGCTAGTGGTACATTTACTTCTATTTTAAACGTTGATGAGATAAATCCAGCGTTTGATACAATGTCGTTCCAACAAACACTAAAAACCTCTGACAACAAGGATTTTCTACATGAAATCTACAACACGCTGGCCTCAGTTGGTCTGAAGCTCGGCCCATACTTCCAGATGTTAAATAAAGTTTGGTGGAACGAGGAAGACGGAAAGCTCTTGCTAAAAGTTGCATTTCCACCTGAAGAGCTGTCAAAGGAACGCGAATATGTTTTCCATCCGCTTTTACTCGATGTCATGGTCAAAGCGATGATGATGATTTTTCTTACAAAAAGTGAAACGAAGCGTCTGGCTGTCCCTACCAATATAGGCAAATTTATTTGGCTACAACAACCAAATCTGAAATCCACAGACGTTTTTATAAGCGCCTGCTTGAACTATAACGATGAAAGAAATTTCTGCGGTTCAGCACTGTTGGTGGATTCAACCGGCAATGTTTTAGCTGTGATGTCATCAGTGGAGTTTATTTGTCGAGAGGAAAACAATCGGCACACTTTTGGACCATCGATGAACCCGACGCCACCTTTCTGGAAAGAAGTCTGGTTGCCCCAACAACGTGCTGGAGCTCTGAAAGTAGAAAAAGAAAACACGACTAAATTTTGGCTTTGGTTTGGCGAAGAGGAAACTTTCAACTTTCAGACTATCTGATAAGAAGGCTAGCAGCTAGATCAAGGTGTATTATAATAGTCAACGAAGGGAACCAATTTGAGGAAGTGTTGAGAAAGTTTTGGTCAGGATTAGGGTGGACAAGGAGGAGGATTTCTGTGAGCTTTACAAGTGCTTACTTTCCAAGAAGATAGATCTGGAAGGTATTTTTTATGGATGGGCTCTAAACCAAAGGGGCAACGTGAAACAAGAGGAAATCCTCGGCCATTTTTTATCTAACGAAATCTTTGATTAGTTCTGGATTCCATTGCTCACCGCACCTATTCACTGACTCAGGGGGTCATTCCATTTAATGAAGTGGACTTGTCCAGTTTTTCAGCTAGTACAATTTGGGGCTTTACGAAGGCTCTTAAAACTGAGAATATGGACCTAAATGTAAAAATTGTGGATTTGGAAACTGGTATTTTGAGTGAGAAACAGTTGGAAGAAGTGCACAATGAACTATGGAATGTTGACAAAGAAATATTGGTGATCTACCGAAAGGGAATTCGTTTTTGTCCAAAATTCCAACAACATTTCCCAACAAATAATTCCCTCAATCTGCCACATGGGACGGATAGATTCAAACTAAAGTTTCCGCAATCTTACTCCATATCGGAGCTAAAATTCGAACTCGACTACATTTATGCTCCACGGGAAAATGAAGTGGAGATAAAAACCAAGGCATTTTCCCTTAATTCCCGCATTACAACAAAAAACCGTTAATGCTTACGTTACCAATTTTTCTGGAGTGGTTAATCGAGTGGGGTCTGTCACCAAATGGAAAATTGGGGATCGTGTGTTTGGCTGCTACGATGATTTGAAAAAAATGTCCAGTTATGTAATTGTAGAGGATGATTTTTTGCTTCCACTTTCTCCACAAGTGTCATTCTGCGAGGGAGCTACTATGTGTGCAGACTACTTGACGGCTGTTATGAGACTCATAAACACTGCTCAAATTAAACGAGACGATGTTGTTCTTATTCACAATGCTTCGGAAGGTGATGGCCTGAGCGCAATTCAAGTTTGCAAGAATGTTGGATGCACAATTGTTGCAACTGCAAGTAGAATGCGCCAGCTAAACTACTTGAAGTTGCAAGGAATTCAACACGTTTTCAGTTCAGAGAATACAGATTTTGCAGCTAAGGTTTTGGATGTGACAAACGGAGTGGATGTGTGTGAATTCATTAAGTTGCAAAGATTTTGGGATTGCTACGCTAAAAGTCTGCAGAAAGGGAGCTCGCTTTATTCAAACGAACCAGGAAAACATTGAGACGGCAGAGCAAGTTCAACTACGAAGGCCAGATGTGAAATACTTTGTTATTGGCTTGGGTGATGCTTTAGCAGAAAGAAAAGCTGAGAAGAAATTATTATTTGATGGTTTGAAAGAGCTCATAAATCAGAAAGTAGTGAAGCCAAACCCATACACTAAATTTGACGCAATCAATTTAGAAGAAGCTTTGAAATGTTTGGAAACTGGGGAACATGTTGGAAACATAGTTTGTGTGTGATGCCTGAATGGAAGTTTGAAAATGGAAATGTGAAATTACACACTCCCTTGTTCAATGAAAATGGAACATACCTAATCACAGGTGGATTGGGAGGTCTTGGCTTTGAAGTTTGTAAATGGATGTTAAGAGAAGGTGCCAAATACATTGTGCTTGCCGGTAGAAGCCCACCAAACTCCCAAATGGAGACGGAAATAAAGAAACTCAATCTGAATGGAAATCAAGTTGTTGCTGTTCGACTTAACGTAGGGAATTTGGAGCAATGCAGAGAGCTTATTCAACTTCAAATAGGGAAAATGGGATTGCCTCCATTAAAAGGTGTCGTGCACACCGCACTTGCCAAGGAAATTGGGCCAATAGCAAGTCAGAATTGGGAACGTTGGGGCCCCAGTTTCGATTCCAAAATAAACGGACCCATGAACTTACACGAGGTTACGAAAACACTGAATCTGGAGCACTTTGTGGTTTTTTCATCAATTTCAGCCTTGTTTGGCATACCATTTTGGTGTAACTACGCTGCGGGAAACTGCTTTTCAGATGCGTTAGCACACTTTAGATATTCCATGGGTCTCCCTGGCACTACAGTAAACTGGAGTAAGCAAAAATTGATGTTTTGATGAGTTGATATTTTATATCAGTTATTGTGGTTTTAGTATATAATATATGCGTTTTCTTGTGCTTGTTTTTGCGTTTATTGTATATTACATGATCTTTATTTTTTACTTTCAGGTCAGTGGGGTGAAGTGGGTATTTCTGTTGACTATGATGTTCCGGGTTCCAAGGTTCTTTCAAATTTACAAGCTCTCACCGGCCTTGGGTATGTCCTGAAGACAAATCAAGTTCAGCTTACTGTTGCCAACTTTGATTCATTTTCACGTTTTAGTAATTGGTTTCCACTTGTACGCAATTATGTGGATACAATCGAATGGAATGCCAGCAGTGGTGAAATATACTTTGAAAATATAAATGCAGCTGTACGAACATTAAACAATGTATCCGTGATTAAGGAATGATAGTATTTTAATAAAGACGAATGGAAAGCTCATAATACTTTGGCAATATTTAAGGGCCCATGATGTCGAAGTAAATAGCTACAAAGGATTTAAAAATGATATAGAGTACTTTGCTTGGAATGTGTTTTATAGCGAGTATTGGTGATGTTCATTGAGATACAGATGTTCATTCATGTCAAGTTTAAAATGATCAATTCGTATTATAAAGCTGAAATTCAAGATTTTGCATACCAAACCAATAATGCATCACAAATACAGTAAGTAAACTCGTGCATCTTCTCACCGGAGATATTTTTGTTGTTTTCAAATGTGTACATCAAGTTACAGAACATGATGTTCGCAAATCACATACATAAGCACTCATATTAGAAAAGTCTTTTAACAATAACTCTTTGACTTCTCTCTCGCCAATCATGTAGGAATTCGACTTTAAAACAATGTCTTTGTAAAACAAATTCTGTATTACTTTGCATGTACTATATGTTCTGTTTTCAAGAGTTTTGCAAAGACTGCATAGAAAGAAGTGAAAAGGGCATTGTATATTCACTAATATTCAGAGCGATGGTTTATGATTAAAACGAATTTGGCTAAATAAATCAAACCAGTCGACCAAAATGATACGGTTATCAACAGAAAAAAACAAGATTTGACATAAAAATGCTGCAATACTCAACCATTGAGTTTTGCAACTGATTTGTATTTCCATGAAGGTTATGATATAATTTATTTGAGTAAAAGTTG
Source organism: Orchesella cincta (assembly GCA_001718145.1). Taxonomy (NCBI): domain Eukaryota; kingdom Metazoa; phylum Arthropoda; class Collembola; order Entomobryomorpha; family Orchesellidae; genus Orchesella; species Orchesella cincta. The sequence goes on along the minus strand of LJIJ01003059.1, from coordinate 7,337 downwards.
CTTGTATATCACCTTAATATCAAATCTGTATTGCATTTTCTTCCAATTTCCCCGAAGTGCGTCATATGTTGGTTTTTGCAACTAATAGTAGCAATAAAACTGCCCTGCCTTCAATCATTGAAGTTCAATGTATTCATAGAAACAGCTAAAAAAATTATTTCCAGACAGAGATATTTTTCCACAGACGGTGGTAGTCATTGTTGTAGAAAATGCAATCCGACTTTGATATTGCAGTAAGATATAAACATGTTTTGCTCAAATATATTATATCATGAACCGTCATGAAAAAATAGGTCGGTTGCGCAACTCAATGGTTGCGTAATCTGAAGCATTTTTTATGTCGGGACTTACTTCTCATTGTTTATGGTCGAATCACTTAATTACTGCTAGTTACTAGTTTGAACGTTTTAGATGAGTGAACTTGTTATAACATGTCATACCATCAGAGCTGCAAATAAAATGTTACAAGAACTGGTAGGGAATTTTTATTTGTAATTCTAGGAGCATCCAAATTGATTGATAGATAAGGATAACTTTGCTACCATAATGCAATCCGTTTAAATTGACATCTGACTTAAAAGAAAAAAATTACTACCTGCGTCATGAGGCATTATTTATTAGGTTTTCTAACGATTATATTGGAGGTTGACAAATTTTATTAGCACTAGAGATTCACAAAACCGGTATTTGAAATAGTATTATGAACAAATGAGAGAACTCAAGTTTTAAAAAATTCTGTCGATAAAATTCATTCGACCAAGGACATTTTGCAACCTAAAAAACTAGCGTCTTGTTTCTAGACGAAAAGTTTTAATTTATAGCAAGTGTATGTTTGCAGCAAGAATAGAATTCGCATGTAATGAAATTCCGTGCTAAAACTGGATTATGCCATCGGACGTGAAAATGTGTACGCAAATAAAACCTAAATATTTGAATTATTTTTCCAGTCGCACGTCGCCCCAATCAACTACATTCTTATTCACACTTATATTGGCGATGGTTTGCAATTTGTAAGTTTTGGATTTGAGTAGTGGAAACAGTTGGCCAACTTTAAGATTTTCGATCTTCAAGGCTCTTGTTTGGGAAGAATGACCGTTCGTGGAATCTTCCATGGTTGCCAGCCAAGCAACTTGACACATTTCTACATAGCAAGCTTCTGAGAATATTGTATGCCGACCATTCCAGCTAGCTATAACCGGATTGACAGATAAATACAACTCACAATCCAGTCAGTAGCTCAGGGCTACTAATTAGTACCCCGGCGGAGACTATTTAGTCCCCCTTCATAGGAGACTAATTAGTCTCCCGATGTACTAATTAGTCTCTTGGGGTACTAATTAGTCCCCTCGCGATACTAATTAGCTACCCCCCAAAAATTTAATCAAAAATCATACTTGAAGCGGGTGGCTAAAAAATAAAATTACCACGATGAAAAATTGCGTAAATTTATTTAAATTGTTATAACGATTGCAAATATTTTAAAACTTTAAAACTTTCGGTACAAAAATTATTTTTAAACTATTTTAATTTAAAGGCAGACTAATTAGTCCCCCTAGCTGAGACTAATTAGTACCCGAGGGCGGGACTAATGAGTACCGAAACGAGACTAATTACGTACCCGGGGAGACTAATTAGTCTCTCTTTTCTTTGAAAGGCGACTAATTCAGTCTCCGTGGTTGGTGTACTAATTATTACCCTGAGCACTGTGGACTTGCCAATGCTACTATGATGAGCTGGACTCTGCATCTGCGTACCTACATGAATGTAGATGTATATATAGGCAATAAATTTGAAATTATTTCAGTCTCACACAAAACCTTATTCGGACCCACCACTTACTTGAGTTATCAAAAGTTAGTAGTTAATACCTATATTATTAGACATTGGAAAGCTGTAGGTGCTGACGGCTTTTTGAAGTAGGGGCAATGTCAGGTAAATTTTGATTTAATATTATTCGTTGAATAATTCTGATTCCAACTTTCAGAATATCCGACTATGTGGTTGTTAATTTAAAAATTTAAACTTGATTATTTGCATTGAAATATATTTTAAGGTAATTGGCTGAAAGGTAGTTTATCTTTAAAAAATGTTATAATGTTTGCATTTTTATTTTTCCAGTGTTCGCTAATCAAGCATGGGTGACTTCCGCGCTAGATGATGCGGATGTGCCACACTCATTGGTGCTTGCGTACTCCCTCAGGAAGGTTGCAACTTCCCGGAAAATAGCAGTTGTCGCGTCAGGCAAGCTTTCGTCGTCATCTCTGAAAGCATTGTTTTATGGATTTGACCACGTTACGATTCTACCTGAAAACTGGAATTCCAGCCTGGCAAAACACGATTTTGCAAAGTTGTTCATTCTAACAATGAAATCGTTTGAATCGTGTACCTATCTTCCACCGACAATGCTGGTAATTTAAATTAGTTTGTTTATGCTTTTATTAATTTCAACTGACTTCCTAAGTGGTCTGACATAAATATATCAAGATATTCAAAGCCTAAAGCCAAATTGAAGCCGTAAACTACATGCTTATGAAATCACAGAGACTTTTTCTTGCTAATAATTTTCAGAAAGTTTTTCAATTGTTTTAAACGATTAAATTATAAACTCACTCTGCTCTATCAAAACTAGAAACACGATATATTTCAAAAGTGCAGTTTCCAACTCAATTCCAAACGGCATAACCGTGTAAAATTAAGTCATTTGCGCATTAAGTTTGACTGGTAAATATTGGTTTTACATTGCTTGATAATACTTGAAAGTTTTGATTAAGTGTTTATTAAACTTTATTCAAGCAATTCGGTCTGAATTTAAATTAAAAATAGTTTTTCACTGCATTTAGGAAAAAGTTCTCTTATCATCTTTAGCTCACACAGTCCGCAAAACAGTAGAAATTACACTACTGCAATACATTATAAACTTTTTTCTCATTGAGTCACGCAAACAATCATTCTTGTGCTTGTTTATATAGGTAATCAAGAATTGTGATGACATTTTTGAACAAATCATTCAACATTCAGAATTCTGGTTTTCGGAAGACAAGGAGATTCCATGTTTTGTGGTTCGACCATCCATTCAAGCATTTAATTTTGTAATGGATGGACTCGACATGAAACATGAATCAAGTAAGCGATTAAATAAATAAAAATTACTTAATGTAGTAATGCATGAGAAATATATATATATAATGATATTGACGATGACTTTGTCGACTTGGAACAAGCCATAAGTAGTGCTTAAGCTTAAACACTGAAACTGAAAAACACTAATTATAAGCAAGTTACGTACTCATCCTGAAATGAGATGCTTCTGACATTACCCCAAACTTTAAAGAATAGTACGCTTACAATTAGTAAGCATATATATATTTTTAGCTGTCTTAATAATTCTGTGGAAGCTTGGCTATTTCGTCGGAATACTCACAGCAACCCAATGAGCAACCATTTGTTTGTTACGAGAGAATGAACGCTTTCCGTCAGAGGAATTTCTTATTTTATTTAAGTGCTGGGTTAGCCGAATTCATTCATTCAGCATCACCAAATAATTTTTTATGATTTTAGTGGAATTTAAGCTTTTTTAATCTTGATTGCAAGAAGGTATTGGTCTAATATTTAGGTAACAATTAGTTACTCCTTTTGCACTCCAAAACTATCATTAGTTTCGGATAGATAATACAAAACTTAATGCAATTGAGTTTAATTCAGCTGAAGATTGTAGTTGTCCTATGTAGTTGTAGACCACGCATGATATGAGTAGTTCAGGTATACTCATTCATGACATCAACTTGATTTTGGCAATGCGTGTCAGTTTATAACTGTTATTATCACACGATTACATTCAACCAACGTAATTATCTGATTATCTGACCAAAATCGACATAACTTTATAATAGCGTAAGGATAAACCCACTTGTCATTTGTTTAGTGGAATTGACTTACAAAATTGAACTGACGAGATGATAGTAACTCTTGGCAATGCAAATTTATAGTTGCCGAGCGCTTGCGAACCTGGGCAAAACATAACGATGGTCTTTGCTCTATTTCGGATATGAAGTATGATTTTTGTCCGCTAATTGGAAATTTGGAAAACTGTTGGTATGTGAAAATATATATGCACATTATATTATTTTTGCGTACTATCTTTGTAACCATCTTTTATATGTTAGTATCTTTAATTTTTAAAACAAGGCATGGAACGGATGCTTCAATTTATAACTTGGTCGGCATACCTTTGGATGCGGATACAGAAAATCTAGGGATGTTTCAACGTGTAAGTTGTTTAGCATATATTAAAGTATATAACATCCAAGTCAATATTATAATAGCTGAAATTAATTTTTCTTAGGTTAAATAATTATTATTTTAGTTGTAAATGAGTAATGACCTCAATCATGACAAATATTTACTGTTATTAGACGGTGTTTAACTTGAGACGATCGATTTATGACGAAAAGGTCACACCTCTGTTCAAAACAATGGAACCCAAACCAGTAAGACACCACAAAAACTACTCAATACAAGTGAAAAGTGTATTTATAACCAGGCATTTCGTCTATGACCACAGCCTTTATAAGATGAATGAGCATTTTGAGAATGATATTAGGTAGAATGTGGCAAATCGTTGTTAAAATTATTAATCCATAAATCAGACAACGTTGGGCAATGGACTGTATGAGCCCCTTCACTAGCTTTTTTTTGGGATTCATAAATGACACTTCTTTCACAAATCGTTGAAAATTCGATTTTTAATTATCTTTAATAATGTTATTTTAATCGTTAACTGATGCATTGCATTTAATTTCGTTCTCATACTAATTATTTATGTCAACGTTAACAATTGCATCAATGTCATATAATTAGTTAGGAAAATATTTACAATTATGAATACATTGAAAGCATTTGTTTTCCTTCACAGATTGAGATTTCGATGGGATCAACTTATAATAACAAGGAACCAATAGCAATTGTTGGAATGAGTTGTAGATATCCAGGTGCAAACAACCTTGAAGAGTTTTGGAACATCCTCATCAACGGCGAAGACGCAACTGGAACTCCACCTGACTTTCGTTGGCTCCCAAATCAAACCATAAAACACGGAGATCATTTCCGGAAGACTAATGCAGGATTCTTAAAATGTCCCGTGGATTCATTTGACTCTAACTTTTTTGGAATAAGTCCACTGGAAGCTGGTTTTATGGATCCTCAACAGAGGCTTTTGCACGAAGTCGTCTGGGAAGGCCTCGAAGATGCGGCTGTCAACCCACAATGTCTTAAAGGTTTACGGGGTGGTGTTTTTGTTGGTTCTTGGAGAAATGATTTTAACGATATATTGACACATGCCGGAACAAGAACTACCGATGAATATCGAGTTTATATGGGAAATGCCATTGGTAATACAGCTGGAAGACTTTCCTTCATGTTGGGACTAACTGGCCCATGCATGGGAACTGACTCTAGCTGCTCCTCAGCCATGCTTAGTATCCACACAGCTTGTAAAAGTTTGCGCAATGGAGAAAGTCAACTTGCGTTGGCATGCGGTGTAAATTTGATTTTGGAACCATTTGACAAAACCTGGATGCCTGCAGCCACGTCAGATGATGGACACTGCAAAACGTTTGACGCAAAAGCAGATGGCTTTGGAAGAGCGGAGGGAGTTGGAGTTCTAGTTCTCAAGAGGCTTTCCGATGCTATCAATGATGGTGACAGGATTTGGGCATTGATTAAAGGTACTGGGGTATCTCAGGAAGGAGTCAGTAAAAGTTTGGGAACTCCCACTGTTCACTGTGAGGCACAAGCAATGAAAGAAGCTTTAGCAGATGCAGGAATCACCGATCCCAGTTCAATTTCTTATGTTGAAGCACATGGAACTGGAACCCAAGTTGGGGATCCCATTGAAATCCAAGCGATTACGGAAGCATACAAATCAACAACAAGAAAGGAACCATTGCTAGTTGGATCCGTAAAAACAAATGTGGGTCACACTGAATCTTGCTCTGGTATCACGGGAATAATGAAGGTCGTTCTAGCAATGAAACATGGGGTGATTCCTAAACACAGAAACTTTGAGACGTTGAATCCTGCCATTGATTTGCACATACTGCCAGCCAAAATCCCGTTGGAAAATACGAGCTGGGAATCAGTAAAAGGAAAATCGCGCATTGCAGGGGTCAACTCGTTTGGTATAACAGGAACGGATGCTCATGTCATCCTAGAGGAACCTCCACTCTCTACGAAAGCATTGCCGCTGGAGTTAAAATATGAACGATCACTGCAAATCTTTAAGATCAGCGCCAAAACTGAAGAAGCGTTGGATATTCTGTTGGAAAAATTCAGATATTATCTAATATCCACAGACTCTACACTCCAGAATATTGCACATACCGCCAATGTGGGAAGAGCAGATTTTAACCAACGGGTAACCGTCATTGCTGAATCTAAAGAAGATGCGGTTAAAATAATTGAGCAGAAAACGTTCCTGAAAGGAGAGGAAGTGCCAAGTAATCTGTCAAGAAAACTTTGCTTTCTCTTCACTGGACAAGGTTCTCAGTATCCTGGCATGGCACGAATACTTTATGACACCAGCCCAGTATTTCGAATGCATTTTGAGTACTGCGAAAATATTCTGAAGGAAAACTATGGAATCAACATTTCCCATGCTTTGTGGTCGACTTCTCTTGACATTAGCCGAACTATTTACAGCCAAACATCAATTTTCTGTGTGGAATATGCCCTTCTAATGCTGCTAGCTTCTTGGGGAATAAAAGCGGATTATGCGTTGGGACACAGCTTGGGAGAATTTGCAGCTGCAGTTTGTGCAGGAATCTTAGAGATAGAAGATGCAATTAAATTAGTTGCCGAAAGAAGCGCTCTGATTGATCAACTTCCCCAAGGGAAAATGCTGGTGGTGAAAGCTGACCAGCGGAAAGTTGACACTATAATGAAGAAGTTTGCTGGAGACGATCAAACAAAACTGCTTGACTACGCAGCTATAAATTCAAAAGACCAAACGGTTGTCGCAGGAGACTCAGAAGTTGTCTTGGCATTTTCCGAATTTTGCAAGCAATCTAAACTGAAATACATTGTTCTTCAAGCCACCCACGCATTCCATTCCAAACATATGGATCCCATGCTTGACTCATTTAGAACAGTTTGCAGCACAATCAAACCCTGTCAAAAATCAAAATGTGGATTTATTTCAGCCGTGCGTGGATCCCTTGTGTCACCATTTGACATTAATGAAGATTACTGGGTTGAGCACACGAGAGAGAAAGTCAACTTTTTAAATGCTAGTAAAAAGGCTGTTGAACCTGCTGCAGTCAACATTCATTTGAAATCGGGCC
>LJIJ01003058.1:0-21592 GCA_001718145.1 Orchesella cincta | reverse complement strand
CTGATAAATACAAGCCTGCGCCGACACAATTCCAGACGCTCGATTGATAATGCGTTTCAATGGAGCTACCCTCGCCTTTGAGGTAATCATTGATGACCGGTATCCTCCACCTGGAAGTTTGATTCGCATATACACAACTGCTCCATACGCTTGAATGCTGGCGTCACTAAATCCATGGAGTTCTATCTCTTCACTGGAAATTGGGTTGATACATCTACAAATGTTGATTTTCTCCACATCTTTCAGCTGATTTCTGTAGTCTATCCATTTGTCTGCTACACTGGAAGGGACAGATGATTCCAATCCAAACCAGGAACGAGCCACAACTCTTGGAACAACATCTTAGCTACAACTGTTATTGAGTAATGAGACCAATCGATGCATATACTTTCGCAGTTCGGAAAGCATAGCACGCTTTGTAATAATGTGTTTACTTGTTCATTGAAACACTGAATGAGAAGTAGTCACCTAACTATTGTTCCATTTCACACCAAGGGCTTTGACGCTACCTCCTTCTATCCAGATCAAATGCTGTCTTCTCCTCTCTAAACTCTGCTGGAATCTCTGCTAAGACTGCTGAGTCATTGGAGCACCATTTGCGTAAATTGAGCCCTGCACTGTTGGCAATAATATTTAGCTGATTCACCAGTATTTTTCCGTCTTCTACGTCTTTGGCTCCTGACATGATATCATCCACGTAAGTTTCCTCCTGGAGAACTTTGGCTGCTGTTGGATAATCTTGTTTATTTTCAGCTGCTAATCGTTGATACATCTTGTAGCTAAAACGGTGCTGGTGAAGTTCCATACGTAACTGTAAGTAGCCGATAATCCTTAATGGGTTGATCAGGTGATTCTCTCCAAACAGTGCGCTGCAAATAACAATGCTCCTGGTCCACACGGAACTGCCGGAACATTTTCTCAATATCTGTTTTGATGACGATGAAATGACGCCTGAATTTCAATAAAATAGCAAATAAGTCAGTTTGCACTGTTGTGGCCAACACATAATGCGTCATTCAATGAAATAACCACTTGTAGTTTTTGCTGATGCGTCAAAAACTACACGAAACTTTGTTGTTGTACTTTCCACTTTTAGTACAAATGATGGGGTAGGTAGTTGGTGAGTCCAAAAACCTCCTGCTGTTGAGAATATGACACCGCCTCCATGTGACGCAAGGGATTCATATTGCCTCATGAATTTCACGTATTCTGCCTTTTTGCTCAGGCTTGTTTGCTAGCCTGCGTTCAACTTGTCGTAAACGCTGTATGGCCATGTTCTCTCGAACCTCCAAGTTGAGCAATCTTCGGGTTGACTGGAAGTTGAACGATGAACCTCCCACTGTTGTCGCGTTGAAAATTGTCACGGAAGTGTTCTTCACAAAACTGCTCTTCTGGAGTCAAATGCTGCACTTCTGGAATCTGCTCAAGCTCCCAAAACTTTTGAACAAGTTTCTCGAGCTCACATTGTGTGTGATTTGCTTGGACCACATGTCCACACTCAATGTTCACACGTCCACATAATACCCACCCAAATATTGTATTCTGGGCAAGTGGGCTGAATTTTTCACCGTTGCGTTGACCTTCCCTCATGATTGCGGCTGTGTAGTCTGCACCCAAGAGTATGTCTACGGGCCTGGCTCAAAGTAAGAGGGATCTGCTAATTGGAGTCCTTCCAGGTGAGCCCACGGCTGCCTGTCGCAGTTGTATTTGGGAGAATGCCGGTCACCTTGGGGAACACTAATGCATGTATTTCTATGCTCGCTTTGTTGACAGTGGAGAAGAGTTTTGAGATTAACTTCCCTCGCGCCTGTCCAACGGAGCTACTTGATATGCCTGAAACTGTACCCTGCTATGCTGTCTTTTCAAGCCGAGGGCGTTTGCACATTTCTCTGTTATCATTGTTGCTTGAGATCCGGAATCAAGTAGTATGCGTACAAACTGCTCTTGCCCACTGGAGTCGATAACCTTAGCAATGACAGTGTGTAGTAGTACTTGTGTATTTTCCATCTCTCCACTCGAAAAGTATGATGATGATGATTGAGGTTGCTGCTCTCTGGTCTGCTGTACCTGATGCAGATGATGCTGAATTTCCATTTGTTGGAATTTGTTGCTGGATTTGTACTTCTCTCAAAATGAAGAAGTGTATTGTGTCGCTTTCTACAATGCCTACAAGTTGATTTGCTGTTGCAGTTCTGACTCTGATGGTCAGAACGAAGACAGTTGAAGCAAAGCCTATGCTTCCTAACCAAATTGCTTCTTTCTTCAATAGATGCGCTTCTGAATTTTTCGCATTTGAAGATGGGATGCTCATTGTTGCAGATTTTGCATTTTGCTTCAGATGAACCATGATGAGATGCAGATGCTGATCTTTGTTGCTGAGATTTATGGAGGTTGCTGTTGCTTGCTGAAGACCTCGAGCATGTTGCTCTATGAATTCTGAGAGTTCATTGAAAGTGAGAGAGACGTACCTTTTTGTCGTAGAGCCATTGTCTTCTGGTTTCAGCATCCAGTCGCTGAATAATTATGAAATTAATCAAATCATCCCAGTGCTCTGTTGGTCGTTTTGAGACCTTCAGAGAACGTAGACATTCTTTGGTTGTATCCAAAATCTTCTGGAGGGCTGATGCTGATTCCTTCTGCATGTGGGGCTGGCTGAATAATTTTCCCAATAAGGAATTTACTATCTCTCTCTCGTTATGATAACGAGTCTTCAGGGTATCCCAGGCTTCTTGGTAATTGTCATTTGTAATAGACAATGACTTGATGAGGTCGGCTGCTTCATTCTTCACTGATGTCTTGAGGTATTGCAATTTTGGGCATCTGAAAATCCGCTACGGCTGTCGATGGTGGCTGAGAAGAGGTCATGAAACGATGTCCATTCTGCATAATTACCAGTGAACGTTGGCAGTTCAATGGCTGGTAACTTCACGTTCACCGAGGATGATGGACGTGATGATGATGATGCTACGGTCGTTGGCACTGGAGTCTTTCGATGATGATTTCATCGCACAAAGTCACAAGTTCTAGGTATTTCTCTTCCAACTCACCACGCACTACTAATTGATCATTTAGGAGAGCATCATCAACAGTCTGCGCTTCAATTTCTTGCTGAACTTGCTCGAAACGTTGGAAATTAGCCTCTAACAATGTTCTGCGATTTTGTAAACTTGCAACTGTCACTGTTTCACGATCTAGAGTTGCAAAGTAATTTGTAGCTCTTGGTAAATGTAGACCTAATCGTGCCTCGTTGCTTGATAAGCGCTGCTAGATCCATGATTATGTCTGAATTTAACACTCACTTTTTGCTAAAACTTTAAAACACTTTTTTTGCTTGCTTGTTGCTTTGCTAATTGTACTGATTCACTGATAAAAAACTAATTATCTGAGATGCGAAGGACCATTTTATAATGTAGGATCGCTTGGTGCAATGAACATTATATTTCCGTAGTCAATTATGTGATTTCGCTTACTGCAACTAATCCAAGTCTTTGTGTCTAAATAGGCGTTTATTGAGCAGGCCTGTGTACTCTTTACTAGCATAACGCATAGTTCAAGGAAATCACATAACTGACTACGAAAATATAATGTTCATTGCACCAAGCGATCCTACATTATAAAATGGTCCTTCGCATCTCAGATAATTAGTTTTTTATCAGTGAATCAGTACAATTAGCAACGCAACAAGCAAGCAAAAAAGTGTTCAAGTTTTAGCAAATAGTGAGTGTCAAATACAGACATAATCATGGATCTAGCAGCGCTTATCAAGCAACGAGGCACAATTAGGTCTACATTTACAAGAGCTACAAATTATTTCGCAACTTGATCGTGAAACAGTGACAGTTGCAAGTTTACAAAATCGCAGAACATTGTTAGAGGCTAATTTCCAACGTTTCGAGCAAGTTCAGCAAGAAATTGAAGCGCAGACTGTTGATGATGCTCTCCTAAATGATCAATTAGTGTACGTGGTGAGTTGGAGAGAAATACTTAGAACTTGTGACATTTGTGATGAAATCATCATCGACAAACTCCAGTGCCAACGACCGCAGCATCATCATCATCAAGACCAGCATCTTCGGTGAACGTGAAGTTACCAGCCATTGAACTGCCAACGTTCACTGGTAATTATGCAGAATGGACATCGTTTCATGACCTCTTCTCAGCCACCATCGACAGCCGTAGCGGACTTTCAGATGCTCAAAAACTGCAATACCTCAAGACATCAGTGAAGAATGAAGCAGCCGACCTCATCAAGTCATTGTCCATAACCAATGACAACTACCAAGAAGCCTGGGATACCCTGAAGACTCGTTATCATAACGAGAGAGAGATAGTGAATTCCTTATTAGGAAAATTATTCAGCCAGCCCCACATGCAGAAGGAATCAGCATCAGCCCTCCAGAAGATTTTGGATACCCAAAGGAATGTCTACGTTCTCTGAAGGTTCTCAAACGACCAACAGAGCACTGGGATGATTTGATTAATTTCATAATTATTCAGCGACTGGATGCTGAAACCAGAAGACAATGGGCTCTACGACAAAAAGGTACGTCTCTCTCTACTTTCAATGAACTCTCAGAGTTCATAGAGCAACATGCTCGAGGTCTTCAGGCAAGCAACAGCAATATTCATAAATCTCAGCAACCAAGATCAGCATCTGCATCTCATCACGGCTTCTCAGAGCAAAAATGCAAAATTTGTAACAACGAGCATCCCATCTTCAAATGTGAGAAGTTCAGAAGCGCATCCATAGAAGAGAGAAGTAATTTGGTTAGAAAGCATCGTCTTTGCTACAATTGTCTTCGTTCTGATCATCAGAGTCAGAACTGCAACAGCAAGTCAACCTGTAGGCATTGCAGGAAGCGACACAATACACTTCTGCATTTTGAGAGAAGCTCAAATCCAGCAACAATTCCAACAAATGGAAATTCAGCAACATCTGCATCTGGTACATCAGACCAGAGAGCAGCAACCCAATCATCATCATCATACTTTTCGAGTGGAGAGATGGAAAATACACAAGTACTACTACACACTGTCATTGCTAAGGTTATCGACTCCAGTGGGCAAGAGCAGTTTGTACGCATATTACTTGACTCCGGATCTCAAGCAACAATGATAACAGAGAAATGTGCAAACGCCCTCGGCTTGAAAAGACAGCATAGCAGGGTACAGTTTCTGGCATATCAAGCAGCTCCGTTGGACAGGCGCGAGGGGAAGTTCATCTCAAGCTCCACTCCACTGTCAACAAAGCGAGCATAGCAATACATGCATTAGTGTTCCCCAAGGTGACCGGCATTCTCCCCAAATACAACTGCGACAGGCAGCCGTGGACTCACTTAGAAGGACTCCAATTAGCAGATCCCTCCTATTTCGAGCCAGGACCCGTAGACATACTATTGGGAGCAGATTACACAGCCGCAATCATGAGGGAAGGTCAACGCAACGGTGAAAAATTCAGCCCACTTGCCCAGAATACAATATTTGGGTGGGTATTATGTGGACGTGTGAACATTGAGTGTGGACACATTGTCCAAGCAAATCACACGCAATGTGAGCTCGAGAAACTTGTACAAAAGTTTTGGGAGCTAGAGCAGATTCCAGATGTTCAACATTTGACTCCAGAAGAGCAGTTTTGTGAAGAGCACTTCCGTGACAATTTTCAACGCGACAACAGTGGGAGGTTCATCGTTCAACTTCCAGTCAACCCGAAGATTGCTCAACTTGGAGGTTCGAGAGACATGGCCATACAGCGTTTACGACAAGTTGAACGCAGGCTAGCAAACAAGCCTGAGCAAAAGGCAGAATACGTGAAATTCATGAGGCAATATGAATCCCTTGGTCACATGGAGGCGGTGTCATATTCTCAACAGCAGGAGGTTTTTGGACTCACCAACTACCTACCATCATTTTGTACTGAAAGTGGAAAGTACAACAACAAAGTTTCGTGTAGTTTTTGACGCATCAGCAAAAACTACAAGTGGTATTTCATTAAATGACGCATTATGTGTTGGCACAACAGTGCAAACTGATTTATTTGCTATTTTATTGAAGTTCAGACGTCATGTCATCGTCATCAAAACAGATATCGAGAAAATGTTCCGGCAATTCCGTGTGGACCAGGAGCATTGTGATTTACAGCGCATTGTTTGGAGAGAAACACCTGATCAACCCATTAAGGATTATCGGCTACTCACAGTTACGTATGGAACCTCACAGCTCCGTTTTTAGCTACAAGATGTATCAACCAGTTAGCAGCAGATAATAATGATAAATATCCAACAGCAGCCAAAGTTCTCCAGGAGGAAACATACGTGGATGATATTATGTCCGGAGCAAAAAATGTAGAGGATGGCAAAATACTGGTGAATGAGCTGAATACTATTGCCAACAGTGCAGGGCTCAATTTACGCAAATGGTGTTCCAATGACACAGCCGTGTTAGCCGAGATTCCAGCAGAGTTCAGAGAAGAGGAGACAGCATTTGATTTGGATAAAGGAGGTAGCATCAAAGCCCTTGGTGTGAAATGGAACACAGTCGGTGATTATTTCTCATTCAGTGTTTCAATTGAGCAAGTTAATATTATAACAAAACGTGTTATGCTTTCCGAGCTGGCGAAAGTATATGATCCAATTGGTCTCATTACTCCAATCACAGTTGTAGCCAAGATGTTGTTCCAAGAGTTATGGCTCGTTCCTGGTTTGGATTGGGAATCATCTGTTCCTTCCAATGTAGCAGACAAATGGATAGACTACAGAAATCAGCTGAAAGATGTGGAAACAACCCAGTTTCCAGTGAAGAGATAGAACTCCATGGATTTAGTGACGCCAGCATTCAAGCGTATGGAGCAGTTGTGTACATGCGCATCAAGCTTCCAGGCGGAGGATACCAGTCATCAATGATTACATCAAAGGCGAGGGTAGCTCCGTTGAAACGCTTATCAATCGAGCGTTTGGAATTGTGTGGCGCAGCTCTATTATCAGAGCTAATGACAGCAACAACCAGAGCGCTCCAGCTCAACTGCCCAGTTTACGCATGGACAGACTCAACAATAACTCTCAGATACATCGCAGGTCATCCATCACGTTGGAAAACTTTTATTGCTCATAAAGTTGCGAGAATCCAAGCCAGAATTCCCACAGAGCAATGGAGATTCGTGAAAGGAACTGAAAATCCAGCTGATCTTATTTCCAGAGGAATTCCAGCAGCAAAGTTGAAAGATTTATCGTTGTGGTGGCAGGGTCCTGTTTGGCTTTCATCAGATCAGCTCCCTCATCCCACAAAATTACCTGAATCCAAACAGGTACTTGAAGAGCGTAAGAAAGCATTACTTGTTCAACATGTGACGACATCCAGCATTACTACAAAAATATTCCAGTTTCCAAAAATTTCGTGTGACAGCTTATGTAAGAGGTTCATTAAGCTGTATCTCAAACAATCAACCATGAAGGGTCCTTTGACATGTGAGGAGTTGAAGGAAGCAGAACTTTTGTGGATTCGCAATGTTCAACAGTCAACATTCAAGCGAGAAATCAAGAGCTTATCAAACAGTGAAGAGCTCCACCGTGCCTCATCCCTCAAGCAACTAACTCCATTCATCGACAGTGACGGCTTACTACGAGCTGGTGGACGACTTACCAATTCTGATTTACCCTATAACCAGAAATTCCCGATTATCATACCACATGATAGTTATTTATGCAAGTTAATTATTCATGATGCTCATCTCAAACTTTTACACGCAGGATGTCAGCTGCTCTGGTCACATCTACAACAGCAGTATTGGATTACTAAAGCCAAATCAACAATTAGAAACCAGATCAGAAAGTGCGTAACCTGCAGACGATACCGTGCCGATAAGATGCAGCAGCTCATGGGTTCTTTGCCAAAAGTTCGAGTCGCTCCCAGCCCTCCATTCCAGAACACTGGTGTGGACTACGCCGGCCCGTTCAACATGCGCATCATGAAAGGGAGATCAAACAAAACTTTCAAAGCCTATTTTGCCATTTTCGTGTGTATGTGTACGAAAGCAGTACACTTGGAGGCCGTCAGCGACATGACCACTGAAGCCTTTAGCAGCATTCAAAACGTTCATTTCTCGTCGTGGTATTTGTGAAAATATGTATTCGACTGTGGCAGTAATTTCGTAGGGCAGATAAAGAATTAAGGAAATTACTAGCCACATCAGCTCATAAACCAGATGACCAACCAGTTATCACCAAGGAATAAGTGGCATTCAACACCCCATCCGCTCCACACCAAGGTGGGCTATGGGAAGCAGGTGTGAAGTCCACCAAGTTTCATCTTCGTCGCGTGGTGGGAACCACAACACTAACATTTGAGGAGTTTCAAACGATGCTGTGCCAGGTGGAAGCGTGTCTCAACTCCAGACCATTGTGCGCCCTCAGCAGCGACCCTAACGACTACAATCCATTGACTCCAGGTCATTTCCTGATTGGTCGACCTTAACAGCCCTTCCAGAACCAACTCTTCTCGACATCAAGATGAACCGGCTCAACCGGTGGCAGCTTTGTCAGCAGATGGTACAAGACTTCTGGAAGCGGTGGTGTGCAGAATATTTAACCTTATTGCAGCAGCGTTTCAAATGGACTGAAAACGTCCCAACCTAAAATTAAATGATTAGTATTAATTAATGATGATGTACTTCCACCTTCGAGGTGGAAACTAGGCCGTGTTAGTGAAGTGATACCAAGTGCAGATAATAATATTCGTGTTGTAATTGTTAAAACCATGTCTGGTAGTTTTAAACGTTCGATTCACAAGCTCACTCCATTGTTATTAGTTGATGAAACGGATTAAGATTGTTGGAAGCAGTTCGAAAGCACTATTGCAGTACATTTGGATAGATTAATGTGTGTGTGTGAATGAAGGCTGGGCTATAGACGCTCACGTCCTGATTGTGTGAGGCTAGTCTATAAACGGCTACGTCCTAGACTGAAAAAAAATATTGTCTCTTTGTACTGGATAGACGATTCATTGCGATTCAATCTTGATTCTTTCTCAATTTTTTCTTGTTTTTTTTCATTGTTTTTTTCAAATTTTAATTGACTTCGTTATTATTTTTTCCTTCAGAATTTAAAATTCTTCGTTCCTGGGGCGAGTGTTCAGTCCTGAGAGACGGACATTTGTGTTTTTGACTTACTTTTAAGCTTGTTTCATTTTACCTTGATTTGACTACGTTATATTTATGTATATTCAACTAGTTAAGCATTCATACACTTGTGAACCATTTTTATCCATGATTTACTATGTATGTGTGAGTACTTATTCATTCCATGTATCTTTGTCTTCGTAAAGTCTACAAAAAGAATCTACAACCACCAATTCAATGCCACTCAATCTTAGAAGCTTCACAGAGTAACTTCTAGCCAGTTTACCTTTCTTGTACCAATAATAATTCCTAGTTACTTTCCTTACTGGCAACTAATCCAAGTCTTTGTGTCTAAATAGCGTTTATTGAGCAGGCCTGTGTACTCTTTACTAGCATAACGCATAGTTTCAAGGAAATCACATAATGACTACGAAATATAATGTTCATTGCACCAAGCGATCCTACAACCTCAATGAATACCTTTTTAAACGGTTGAATAGGACAGAACAAAGGAAGATCCACAATGGTTTAGGGAAATGATAAAATGCCTACAAAGTTTTAGTTATTTTCAATGAAAAAAAGGTAAGTAAAAATAAAAATTCAGCTTGGATTTACATCAGCGGTTGTTGCGATGGCATAGAAATTGTGATTAGTTGAATGAAATGAAGAAAGAGACGAAAAAATGTATTATTTTTAGTAAACAAAGAGACCATTAATGAATTAGTTAGCACAATTTATTGGACGGAATCATTTAAAACAGCATTACAAATCAGAGAATAGCATTAAAACGAATATAAGATAAAGACAGAGCCAAGGAGCGTTGATAACTTGAGCAATCACAGTGGAGGAAAATGCGTAGGAAAGCCTTTTCCGAAAGATTCTGCACGTTTATCATGCTCTTGTTTTTTAGTGACCCAGGTATAGATGATGAACCCGATAACTCCAAGGAAAATCAGACAAAAGCCGCCGCAGCAAATGATGACATAAGCAGTGTAGCCGGCGATTGCCCCACGTCGCTGATTCCTTGATATTGTAGCTCAAGCGCCAAATGCCGGAGTTGAACCAAAACCAGGGCCAGCTCCATATTGAGGTTGTGGGGAAAAAGCGGAGTCAAAAAGGTCCGAATCAGTTGGAATATAAACACTAGGTCCAGAGGAGAACGCTTGGGTGGGGCGTATTGAGACTGGGCTGGGTAGCACCGGGCTGTGTTGGATAACTCATTTTGAGACTTCCGTTGTTGAACTAATTGATTTGTATTTTTATCCAGCGTTAAAAATTGGTTGGTTTAATAAACTTTTTATTGATAGAATTGATTTTTTAAAAAAATAATTAGACAAGTTGTTACGATGGTGTTATCTGTTATCTGAAATTTTTGAGAATATTTATTTAAAGAATGAATACGTTGGAACTACACAGGGGGTTGGTATTAAAAGGTTTATTTAACATTAATCATTTCAATTGACAACATTTAAATGAGATTTTATCCTCTAAAATCATGGTGACCTCCTGTTCAGGTCAATGTGAACGTTTCTTTGCTTCAAAACTGGTACATTTACTTGTTAGCTTTCTGGATCACTTCTGCCAAGATGGCCCAAAGGCAATCCATAAGCATATACTTAAGACGCCATACAAGAATTGGCTCTCTTTGAGCAACACCGTTCCTATTGGTCGACTGCTATTATAATGGCCGGACCAGCTCCATACTGCGGAGGAAAACTGGGGTCAACGGGGACTAGGACTAGAGGACTTCCTGGGAATACAAACCGCGGTTCAGATGGGGTAGGTTGTGGTGAAGCGTATTGCGGTTGTGCTGGATAGCCACCGGGTTGCGTTGGATAACTCATTTTGCGGTCTGCTTCTGAAAACGGAGCGTTCAACCTATTCTGCTCTGAGCTGCGACTGTTTGTAGTTCCAATTAATTCATGAAACTTTTAATGGTAAAAACCTCAGACTCAGATTTCCCATGGTTCACATCGGGGCAATGTGATAAACCAATATAAATATGAGTGTTTCTCAACTTGGCTTAATAATTAGATAATTACATATTCCAAAATTGGTCAAGAGAATTTTAAAACTTTTATTTGTTAGCATCCATTTTCATCTGCTTTTAAATGCTTGATGTAACGTTATACCTTATAAAGTTATGAATAATACGTTCATTTCTACTAAAATATGTGACATTGGTTTCGAGAAAGATGTTTCTTCATACTCGCCGATTATCGAACAATAACTGCCACTTGGAAGAAGAAGGCGAAAAGATAATCATGCAGATCAGTGGCAGAACGACGCAAACACAGACGCCCACGATGACGAGGACGACAGACAACTTCACAGCAGTACGGCGCTGGCTCGGAGTCATTGATGCGATAGGATCTCCTCGCTGGGGAACAAACGGGTTTCCATCATTCCCAATCGGATACGCTGTGAATGGAGGAGCGGTGGCTTGAGGAATAGCAGTGGCAGCTTGAGGCGGAGTGGGTTTTGGCTGCGAGGGATTACTCATCTTGATCGTAGGAAATTTGCCTCTGGAAAGAAACAAATGACAAAGTAAATTATGAACGTAAACGTTCGAGACAAAATGGTGTTGTAGTTTTTACTGACCGTTCGTGAGGGATGAATAAGTCAAGAACCTCTCAAAAAGTTGGACTGTTTTAGTCTTGCATGAAGAATTCGCTCCTTCTTTACGATTTATGTAAATGAAATGTTCCAAGATTTTCAATAAAAATGATTTTTACGACAGTTGTTACCTCGGAATCAACATGCATATATAGCCGGTCGTGAACGTGAGTGTGAGTAGCAGATTTACATTTACATAAAGCTTTTGAAAATATCTGCTACAAATAATAAATGATGGAAAATCGAAACTAAAATACATGAACCATGTCATATTCCCGATTTATTATGTACCTTTAGGTACATATTAAGAAGACTTTGTGTGTCGTCTGTCGTCCGTCGTCTGTCTGTCAACACGATAACTTTCGAGCCGTTACATTTTGAAAATTCTGTTTTCACCAATCGATAGATAAGGTCAAAGCGGAGGATGAGTTCGTAGATGGGTTATCTGGGGTCACGGAAACAGGGTCAAATGATAAGCGCAACTAAATTGATAAGCGTCACATATAGCTTGTGATACATCATTCGAAAGGTATTGCTCTACTGATGATGAATATGCATCGCAAATTCAAATCAGAACTTCCGAACCGGGTCAAAGGTCACGATTAATGTTTCAAATGACCATTATAGCTTGTGATATACCATTCGAAAGCTACTGTAGCTGCTGATTATAAATATGCCACTACCAAATTGGAAATCGGAAATTCGCCAACCGAGGTCAAGGCCATTGAAACAATTAATTCTGACCTTTGACCCGGTTCGCCGAAGTTCTGATTGA
Organism: Orchesella cincta; assembly: GCA_001718145.1. Lineage (NCBI taxonomy): Eukaryota > Metazoa > Arthropoda > Collembola > Entomobryomorpha > Orchesellidae > Orchesella > Orchesella cincta. Next base: position 9,092 of record LJIJ01003058.1, on the reverse strand, counting down.
ATTTGCGATGCATATTCATCATCCGTAGAGCAATACCTTCGAATGATGTATCACAAGCTATATGTCACGCTTATCAATTTAGTTGCGCGCTTATCATTTGACCCTGTTTTCGTGACCCCAGATAACCCATCTACGAACTCATCCTCCGCTTTGACCTTATCTATCGATTGGTGAAAACAGAATTTTAAAATGTTAGACGGCTCGAAAAGTTATCGTGTGACAGACAGACGACGACGACAGACGACACACAAAGTCTTCTTAATATGTACCTAAAGGTACATAATAAATCGGAATATGACATGGCTCATGTATTTTAGTTTCGATTTTCCATCATTTATTATTTGTAGCAGATATTTTCAAAAGCTTTATGTAAATGTAAATGTGCTACTCACACTGAATTTCACGTTCACGACCGGCTATATATGTTGATTCCGAGGCAACAACTTTCGTAAAAATCATTTTTATTAAAAATCTTGGAAAATTTCATTGAATAAAATCGTGAAAGATGGAGCGAATTCTTCATGCAAGACTGAAAAAGTACAACACCATTTTGTCTCGAACGTTTACGTTCATTTTTTACTTTGTCATTTGTTTCTTTCCATAGGCAAATTTACTACGATCAAGATGAGTAATCCCTCGCAGCCACAACCCACTCCGCCTCAAGCTGCCGCTGCTATTCCTCAAGCACCGCTCCTCCATTCACAGCGTATCCGATTGGGAATGATGGAAACCCGTTTGTTCCCCAGCGAGGAGATCCTATCGCATCAATGACTCCGAGTGAGCGTCGTACTGCTGTGAAGTTGACTGTCGTCCTCGCCATCGTGGGCGTCTGTATTTGCGTCGTTCTGCCACTGATCTGCATGATTATCTATTTCATCTTCTTCTTCGCAGTTATTGTTCGATAATCGGCGAGTATGAAGAAACATCTCGTTTCTCGAAACCAATGTCACATTTTAGTAGAAATGAACGTATTATTCATAATTTTATTAAGGTTTAACGTTACATCAAGCATTAAAAGCAGATGAAAATGGATGCTAATAAATAAAAAAGTTTTAAAATTCTCCTGACCAATTTTGAAATATGTAATCATCTAATTATTAAGCCAAGTTGAGAAACACTCATATTTAATTGGGTTTTCACATGCCCCGATGTGAACCATGCGGAAATCTGAGTCTGAGGTTTTTACATTAAAAGTTTCATGAATTAATTGGAACTACAAACAGTCGCAGCTCAGGCAGAATAGGTTGAACGCTCCGTTTTCAGAAGCAGACCTCAAAATGAGTTATCCAACGCAACCCGGTGGCTATCCAGCACAACCGCAATACGCTTCACCACAACCTACCCCATCTGAACCCGGTTTGTTATTCCCGAGGAAGTCCTCTAGTCCTAGTCCCCGTTGACCCCAAGTTTTCCTCCGCAGTATGGAGCTTGTCCGGCCATTATAATAGCAGCGACCAATAGGAACGGTGGCTGGCAAAGGAGAAGCCAATTCTTTGTATGGCCCTTAAGTATTATGCTTATGGATTGCCTTTCGGGGCCATCTCAGAAGTATCCAGAAAGCTACCAAGTAACTGTACCAGTTTTGGAAGCAAAAGAAACGTTCACATTGACCTGAATTTACAGGAGGTCACCATGATTTTAGAGGATAAAATCTCATTTAAATGTTGTCAATTGAAATGATTAATGTTAAATAAACCTTTTAATACCAACCCCGTGTGTAGTTTCCAACGTATTCATTCTTTAAATAAATATTCTCAAAAATTTCAGATAACACCATCGTAACAACTTGTCTAATTATTTTTTTAAAAATCAATTCTATCAATAAAAAGCTTTATTAAACCAACCAATTTTTAACGCTGGATAAAAATACAAATCAATTAGTTCAACAACGGAAGTCTCAAAATGAGTTATCCAACACAGCCCGGTGCCTTTACCCAGCCAGTCTCAATACGCCCCACCCCAAGCGTTCTCCTCTGGACCTAGTGTTTATATTCCAACTGATTCGGACCTTTTTTACTCCGCTTTTTCCCCACAACCTCAATTATGGAGCTGGCCCTGGTTTTGGTTCAACTCCGCATTTGGCGCTTGAGCTACAATATCAAGGAATCAGCGGACGTGGGCAATCGCCGGCTACACTGCTTATGTCATCATTTGCTGCGGCGGGCTTTTGTCTGATTTTCCTTGGAGTTATCGGGTCATCATCTATCCTGCGGTCACTAAAAAACAAAAGGAGCATGATAAACGCTGCAGAATCTTTCGCGAAAAGGCTTTCCTACGCATTTTCTCCACTGTGATTGCTTCAAGTTATCAAAGCTCCTTGGCTCTGTCTTCATCATATATTCGTTTTAATGCTATTCTCTGCATTTGTTAATGCGGTTTTAAATGACGATGCTGGGATTCCGTCAATAAATTGTGCCTAACTAATTCATTAATGGTCTCTTTGTTTACTAAAAATAATTCTTTTCGTTCTCCTTCATTTCATCCAACTAATCAACAATTTCTATGCCATCGCAACAACCGCTGATGTAAAATCCAAGCCTGAATTTTTATTTTTACCTTCCCTTTTTATTGAAAATAACTAAAACTTTGTAGGCATTTTATCATTTACCTAAACCATTTGGATCTTCCTTTTTGTTCTGTCCTATTCAACCGTTTAAAAAGGTATTCATTGAGGTTGTAGGATCGCTTGGTGCAATGAACATTATATTTCGTAGTCAATTATGTGATTCCTTGAACTATGCGTTATGCCAGTAAAGAGTACACCAGGCCTGCTCAATAAACCGCTATTTAGACACAAAGACTTGGCATTAGTTGCCAGTAAGGAAAGTAACTAGGAATTATTATTGGTACAAGAAAGGTTAACTGGCTAGAAGTTACTCTGTGAAGCTTCTAAGATTGAGTGGCATTGAATTGAGTGGTTGTAGATTCTTTTTGTAGACTTTACGAAGACAAAGATACATGGAATGAAAAGTACTCACACATACATAGTAAATCATGGATAAATGGTTCACAAGTGCATGAATTCTTAACTAGTTGAATTTACATAAACATAAAGTAGTCAAATAATGGTAAAAATGAAACAAGCTTAAAAGTAAGTCAAAAACACAAATGTCCGTCTCTCAGGACTAAACACTCGCCCCAGGAACGAAGAATTTTTAAATTCTGAAGGAAAAAATAATAACGAAGTCAATTAAAATTTGAATTAAAAACAATGAAAACAAAAACAAGAAAAAATTGAGAAAGAATCAAGATTGAATCGCAATGAATCGTCTATTCCAGTACAAAGAGACAAATATTTTTTTTTTCAGTCTAGGACGTAGTCGTTTATAGACTAGCCTCACACAATCAGGACGTGAGCGTCTATAGCCCAGCTATCATTCAACACCACACACATTAATCTATCCAAATGTACTGAAATAGTGCTTTCGAACTGCTTCAACAATCTTAATCCGTTTCATCAACTAATAACAATGGGAGTGAGCTTGTGAATCGAACGTTTAAAAACTACCAGACATGGTTTAACAATTACAACACGAATATTATTATCTGTACTTGGTATCACTTCACTAACACGGCCTAGTTTCCACCTCGAAGGTGGAAGTACATCATCATTAATTAATACTAAGTCATTTAATTTTAGGTTGGGACGTTTTTCAGTCCATTTGAAACGCTGCTGCAATAAGGTTAAATATTCTGCACACCACCGCTTCCAGAAGTCTTGTACCATCTGCTGACAAAGCTGCCGGGTTGAGCCGGTTCATCTTGATGTCGAAAAAGAGTTGGTTCCGGAAGGGGCTGTTAAGGGTCGACCAATAAGGAAATGACCCTGGAGTCAATGGGTTGTAGTCGCTTGGGTCGCTGCTGAGGGCACACAAAGGTCTGGAGTTGAGACACGCTCCACCTGGCACAGACCGTTTGAAACTCCTTCAAAAAGTTAACGTTGTGGTTCCCAACTACACGGCCGAGATGAAACTTTGTGGACTTCACACCTGCTTCCCATAGCCCACCTTGGTGTGGAGCGGATGGGGTGTTGAAGTGCCACTTTATTCCTTGGGTAGAAAATGGTTGGTCATCTGGTCATTATGGCTGATGTGGCTAGTAATTTCTTTAACTTCTTTATCTGCCCCTACGAAATTTACTGCCACACAATCAGAATACATATTTTCACAAATACCCACGACGGGAAATGAAGCGTTTAAAGGCTGCTAAAAAGGCTTCAGTGGTCATGTCACTGACCGCCTCCAAGTGTACTGCTTTCGTACACATACACACAAAAATGGCAAAATAGGCTTTAAAATTTTGTTGGATCTTCCTTTCATGATGCGCATGTTGAATGGCCGGCGTAGTCCCACCAGTGTTCTGGAATGGAGGCTGGCCGACTCGAACTTTTGGCAAAGAACCCATGAGCTGCCTGCATCTTTATCGGGCACGGTATCGTCTGCAAGTTACGCACTTTTCTGATTTCTGGTTTTTAATTGTTTGATTTGGCTTTAGTAATCCAATACTGCTGTTGTAGATGTGACCAGAGCAGCTGACATCCTGCGTGTAAAAGTTTAGATGAGCATCATGAATAATTAACTTGCATAAATAACTATCATGTGGATAAATGATGGGAATTTCTGGTTATAGGTAAATCAGAATTGGCGAGTTTCGTCACTAGCTCGTAGTAAACCGTCACTATCGATGAATGGAGTTAATTGCTTGAGGGATGAGGCACGGTGGAGCTCTTCACTGTTTGATAAGCTCTTGATTCACGTTTGAATGATGATTGTTGGATATTGCGAATCCATAATAGTTCTGCTTCCTTCAACTCCTCACAATCAAAGGACCCTTCATGGTTGATTGTTGAGATACAGCTTAATGAAACCTCTTCACATAAGCTGTCACACGAATGAGTTTTTGAAAACTGGAATATTTTTGTAGTAGTATTTGCTGGATGTTGTCACATGTTGAACAAGTAATGCTTTCTTGCGCTCTTCAAGTACCTGTTTGGTTTCAGGTAATTTTGTGGGATGAGGGAGCTGATCTGCTGAGAGCCAAACAGGACCCTGCCACCACAACGATAAAGTTTGCAACTTTGATGCTGGTACTCCTCTGGAAAATGAAGATCAGCTGGATTTTCAATTCCTTTCACAAATCTCCATTGCTCAGTGGGAATTCTGGCTTGAATTCTCGCTACTTTGTGAGCAATGAATGTTTTCCAACGTGATGGATGACCGGCAATGTATCTGAGAGTAATTGTTGAGTCCGTCCAAGCGAAAACTGGGCAGTTGAGCTGGAGTGCTCTGGTTGTTGCTGTCATTAGCTCTGATAAAAGAGCTGCGCCACAATTCCAGACGCTCGATTGATAAGCGTTTCAACGGGCTACCCTCGCCTTTGATGTAATCATTGATGACTGGTATCCTCCGCCTGGAAAGCTTGATGCGCATGTACACAACTGCTCCATACGCTTGAATGCTGGCGTCACTAAATCCATGGAGTTCTATCTCGTCACTGGAACCTCTGGATGTTGATTGTTTCCACATCCTTTAGCTGCATTCTGTAGTCTATCCATTTGTCTGCTACATTGGAGGGGACGGCTGATTCCCAATCCAAACCAGGAACGAGCCACAACTCTTGGAACAGCATCTTAGCACAACTGTGATTGGAGTAATGAGACCAATGGGATCATATACTTTCGCCAATTCGGAAAGCATAACACGTTTTGTTATAATATTTACTTGCTCAATTGACACACTGAATGAAAGTAATCACCGACTGTGTTCCATTTTACACCAAGGGCTTTGATGCTACCTCCTTTATCAAGATCAAATGCTGTCTCCTCTTCTCTAAACCCTGCTGCTGGAATGTCTGCTAAAACTGCTGTTGTCGTTTGGAACACACCATTTACGTAGATTGAGCCTGCACTGCCTTGCAATAGTATTCAGCTGATTCACCAGTATTTTGCCATCCTCTACATTTTTTGCTCCTGACATAATATCATCCACGTAAGTTTCCTCCTGGAGAACTTTGGCTGCTGTTGAATACTCTTGTTTATTTTCAGCTGCTAACTGGTTGATGCATCTTGTAGCTAAAAACGGAGCTGGTGAGGTTCCATACGTAACTGTGAGTAGCCGATAATCCTTAATGGGTTGATCAGGTGTTTCTCTCCACACAATGCGCTGCAAGTCACAATGCTCCTGGTCCACACGGAACTGCCGGAACATTTTCTCGATATCAGTCTTGATAACAATGACATGACGTCTGAATTTCAATAAAATAGCAAATAAATCTGTTTGCACTGTTGTGCCCACACATAATACGTCATTTAATGAAATACCACTTGGTAGTTTTTTGCTGATGCGTCAAAGACTACACGAAACTTTGTTGTTGTACTTTCACTTTAGTACAAAATGATGGGTAGGTAGTTTTGTGAGTCCAAAAACCTCCTGCTGTTGAGAATATGACACCGCCTCCATATGACCAAGGATTCATATTGTCTCATGAATTTAACGGTATTCTGCCTTTTGCTCAGGTTTGTTAGCTAGCTGCGTTTCAACTTGTTCGTAAACGCTGTATGGCCATGTCTCTCGACCTCCAAGTTGAGTAATCTTCGGGTTGATTGGAAGTTTGAACTGTGAACCTCCCACTGTTGTCGCGTTGAAACGTGTCACGGAAGTGCTCCTCACAAAACTGCTCTTTCCGGAGTCAAATGTTGAACATCTGGAATCTGCTCAAGCTCCCAAAACTTTGTACAAGTTTCTCGAGCTCACATTGCGTGTGATTTGCTTGGACAATGTGTCCACACTCAATGTTCACACGTCCACATAATACCCACCCAAATATTGTATTCTGGGCAAGTGGGCTGAATTTTTCACCGTTGCGTTGACCTTCCCTCATGATTGGGCTGTGTAATCCGCCCCTAATAGTACATCTACGGGTCCTGGCTCGAAGTAGGAGGGATCTGCTAATTGAAGTCCTTCCAGGTGAGTCCACGGCTGCCTGTCGCAGTTGTATTTGGGAAGAATGCCTGTCACTTTCGGGAATACTAATGCATGAATATCAATGCTTGCCTTGTTGACAGTGGAGTGAAGCTTGACTTGCACTTCTCCTCGCGCCTGTCCAACGGAGCTACTTGATATGCCTGAAACTGTCACCCTGCTATGCTGTCGTTTCAAGCCGAGGGCGTTAGCACATTTCTCTGTAACCATTGTTGCTTGAGATCCGGAGTCAAGTAAAATGCGTACAAACTGGTCACGCCCACTGGAGTCGATAACCTTTGCAATTACAGTGTGTAGTAGTACTTGTGTGTTCTCCGTTTCTCCACTCGAAAAGTATGATGATGATGATTGGGTTGCTGCTCTCTGGTCTGCTGTACCAGATGCAGATGATGCTTGATTTCCATTTGTTGCTGTTGATGCTTTCTCTCAAAATGCAGAAGTGTATTGTGCGCTTTCCTACAATGTCTACAAGTTGACTTGCTGTTGCAGTTCTGACTCTGATGGTCTGAACGAAGACAATTGTAGCAAAGACGATGTTTCCTAACCAAATTACTTCTCTCTTCTATGGATGCGCTTCTAAACTTGTCGCATTTGAAGATGGGATGCTCATTGTTACAAATTTTGCATTTTTGCTCAGGAGAAGCCATGATGAGATGCAGATGCTGATCTTGGTTGCTGAGATTTATGGAGGTTGCTGTTGCTTGCCTGAAGACCTCGAGCATGTTGCTCTATGAATTCTGAGAGTTCATGAAAGTAGAGAGAGACGTACCTTTCTTTTGTCGTAGAGCCATTGTCTTCTGGTTTCAGACCAGTCTTGAATAATTATGAAATTAATCAAATCATCCAGTGCTCTGTTGGTCGTTGAGACTTCAGAGAACGTAGGCACTCCTTGGTTGTATCCAAAATCTCTGGAGGGCTGGTGACTCCTTCTGCATGTGGGGCTGGCTGAATAATTTTCCTAATAAAGAGTTGACGATCTCTCTTCGTTATGATAACGAGTCTTCAGGGTATCCCAGGCTTCTTGGTAATTGTCGTTTGTAATAGACAATGATTTGATGAGATCGGCTGCTTCATTCTTCACTGATGTCTTGAGATATTGCAATTTTTGGGCATCTGAAAGTCCGCTACGGCTGTCGATGGTGGCTGAGAAGAGGTCATGAAACGATGTCCATTCTGCATAATTGCCACTGAACGTTGGCAGTTCAATGGCTGGTAATTCACGTTCACCGATGATGACGGACGTTGATGATGATGATGCTACGGTCGTTGGCACTGGAGTCTTGTCGATGATGATTCATCGCAAATTGTCACAACTCTAAATACTTCTCTTCCAACTCACCACGCAACTAATTGATCATTAGGAGGGCGTCATCAACAGTTGCGCTTCAATCCTGCTGTACTTGCTCGAAACGTTGGAAATTAGCCTCTAACAATGTTCCTGCGATTGTTGTAAACTTGCAACTGTCACTGTTTCACGATCAAGAGTTGCGAAATAATTAGTAGCTCTTGTAAATGTAGACCTAATCGTGCCTCCTTTGCTTGATAGCGCTGCTAGATCCATGATTATGTGAATTTGACACTCACTTTTTGCTAAAACTTAAAAAACACTTTTTTGCTTGCTTGTTGCGTTGCTAATTGTACTGATTCACTGATAAAAAACTAATTATCTGAGATGCGAAGGACCATTTTATAATGTAGGATCGCTTGGTGCAATGAACATTATATTTCGTAGTCAATTATGTGATTTCCCTTGAACTATGCGTTATGCTAGTAAAGAGTACACAGGCCTGCTCAATAAACGCTATTTAGACACAAAGACTTGGATTAGTTGCCAGTAAGGAAAGTAACTAGGAATTATTATTGGTACAAGAAAGGAAAACTGGCTAGAAGTTACTCTGTGAAGCTTCTAAGATTGAGTGGCATTGAATGTGTTTGTAGATTCTTTTTGTAGACTTTACGAAGACAAAGATACATGGAATGAATAAGTACTCACAAATACATAGTAAATCATGGATAAATGGTTCACAAGTGTATGAATGCTGGCGGTCGATTAACTAGTTGAACGTATACATAAAGTATAACGTTAGAGTCTCTCTCTCTTTTTTTTTTTTT
>LJIJ01003057.1:0-21604 GCA_001718145.1 Orchesella cincta | reverse complement strand
AAAACTAATATCTAAAAAATGGAAAATCGGATTTCCCACCTAATAAAATTAGTTTAATTACAGATATGATTTTTTAAGTTATCTTAAACCCCAGTTACAAATATTTCATTCGGAGCAGTTTGGTTATCTTTGCCCAACATATAATTGGACATAGATTCAATGTCAGTGTGTAAGGAAAGTGTGCAAAAATTAAAGCCATGTCAGTATTTTAATTGCTCAGCAATATATTAAAACACCCTTTTCTCCATAGCATTTTTGTTTTCAGAACAAGTATATAATTACTGTTTCAAACAAACCTGTTTCAATGTAGACCATCAGGTCACCAATGTATTTGCAAAGAATCATTGCTGTGAGCAAGTAACAATATAGCTTATCCAATGTAAACCAATCTGGGTGGTTTAAACATAAGCTGGAAATTTAAAAAAATAATGTAACATTGAAAGGGTGTTTACGAAGTCTTCTACAGATGTAACCATACAATTACAAAAACCAAAGATTAAAGTCATAATCATGATACATGAATCCTTACGAGCTTGATATACGTAACGTCAAAACATTTATCTTTGGGAAAAGTAATAGTTGAGTTAGTGTTCCATTTATAATCCTTTTTCCACTGTAAAATAGCTCAATATATTTGCAAGTTTATTTGCATGTTTTAGACCATGTTTTCCGAAGGATGAGCAATTTCTCAATTGGAATTTTGCAAGTGAAAGGATGATTTGCTGTCGGTTGTGTATGGATAAATTAAGCATGGGTACCAGTCTTTGTTATTCACTGAATGCAATTGCAATCAAAAACTTTCTTCTCGTGCAAACCCTAATTTACCAAGTTATCCGTAAAAATATACAGTACCCAGTCATTATAAAAACTGGCTAATTACCTGTATGGTTTTATCCCACAAAATTGCAAACTACATTTAGTTTCAAATTGCAAGCATGCAATTAAAACAAACTGGTTTGACTCTATACTCCCAGTTCTCCTATGTCTTTACATAAAGTCAATACCGTATGCAAACCGGATGTACCATCTTTCAGTTTGAACAATAGTAAAAAATATCTCTAACATGATAAGTGGGCGTAGCGAATGAATCCCACTTTATATAACAGACGTAATCTTCTAACTTCCTTTTTTATGGTACTTTTGGCAACCAGTTTCCTTTGTTGCAAATTGCGAATCATCGCTGTCCATTTCAGACAGCGATGATTGAAGGCTTGCTACTTGTTCTAAAAATCATGTAGCATGGTGTAGTAGCTATAAAAAGGGACTTTATAGTACAAACTATATTTCAGTCTATGGTAGTAACCGTTTATGTGATCATCGTATTATTTTTCCCGACTGTTAACAAAATATAAAAACACATTAAAACAACTATATAAAACCACCATAACTCAAAAAACCTTTTGGAAGCGTTACAGGCGTAATGGCAGGTATTGTATTTTACTTTCTTGGCCTGAAATTTTATTGTGTAAATAAGGGTGTTATCAAATCAACACGACTGTAAAATAACAATTAGTTAGGATATGTACGTATATTTTTCTCTGGTTGTCGTGTATTGTTTTTCAAATTTAAAGTTTTTAGTGGAAAGTCCTAAATTTCACATTTAATATAAAATTTCTGAATTGTACAATATTTAAAGGTTTTTCCCACCAAGCCTGGATAACATCAGTCTTGACTGACGATGATGTCCCAAAGGCACTATCCCTTTGTTTTTCCTTACGGAATGTAATGACTTTGCGGAAAGTGGGAGTTATTGTTTCAAGCAAGATATCATTCTCAGCAACAAAAGCTCTTTTTTGCTCTTTTGACCACGTCTGGATCCTTCCTGATACCTTGGATTCCACCGGAACAGAAAACCATGCAAAGCTGTTTACTTTAACTTTAACATCCTTCGAAACCTGTGTCTACCTTTCTCCAACTAATTTGGTAATTTTTAACTAATTGAAACTTAGATTGTCATATCTTCTGGTTATGTAAAGTACTTTGTTATAGGTTGTCAAGAAAGTTGATGAAATATTTGAGCAACATCAAATGCGAGCAAGAGTGCGATTTCTGTTAGAAAGTGGAATGTCTATTTTTGTTGTTCGTCCGTGCATTGAGACATTCAATGTTTTTAATAAGGGCAGAAAATTGAGAATTGGATTTTGTAAGTTTGTGGGACAAAGTTTAACCATTTAAATAGACTTATGTGTTCAAAAATCCGGTTAACACAATCATTACTCATATGCAAAAAATGTGCAAAACGGGCGAACAATGTAGCATAAGTGGCATAAATCGTTTGTCAATTTTTTTTGTAATTGTACATTTATTTTATTCAAAGTCGAGGAGTATTTGCGGACATCCATTAAAAATAACAATGGAGGTAACAACTATCTGGAAAACAAATATGTTTGTCGCCTGTCCATTGATAGCTTTGTCCAGCAACGGTATGATTTTTCTTGGAAATTTTAAAAAATTTGAATGGATTGCAGCTGTTTCAATGTTTCGTCGCTGAATAAGCATATTATTCATTGTTTTAAATTAGAATTCAAGCAGAAGCTTCAATTTATGACTTGGTTGACATTCCTTTTGATGTAACAACAGACCAACTAGTACTTTATCAGCGGGTAAGGGAAAAATTATCTTAAATAACGTCTTCATAATAAATTACCAGGATTATTTTACAATGACAATAAGCATTAAATAAAATACTAAACTGGTAAACTTTCAGCGTAAATTAAACAAATAATATGCATTCCAACCTTACTATATTTATAAAGGTGGACTTCATTTGTTGTAATAAGAACTTTTTAATGGTTTCAGCTTGTCCTACACACGCGCAAGTCAATTATGCAGAACTATGTTAACCCTTTGCTACAGAGAGTGAATTCGGAACAAGTAACAAATCTCAAATTCAATTTTTGGCCATTGTCAAAAAATTGCATAAATTATATCGAGTTCAATTTAATTATTTACAGACTGGTCTTACACCATTTGCCACCCATGCTAAAGAACCGATAGCAATTGTTGGAATGAGTTGTAGATATCCAGGTGCAAACAACCTTGAAGAGTATTGGAACATCCTTATCAATGGCGAGGACGCAACTGGAACTCCACCCGATTTTCGTTGGCTTCCAAATCAATCCATTAAAAACGGAGACCATTTCCGGAAGACAAATGCAGGGTTCCTAAAATGCCCCGTGGATTTGTTTGACTCTACTTTTTTGGAATAAGTCCATTGGAAGTTAATTTCATGGATCCTCAGCAAAGGCTTTTGCACGAGGTGGTTTGGGAAGGTTTGGAAGATGCGGCTCTTAACCCACAATCTCTAAAAGGTTTACGGGGTGGCGTTTTTGTTGGTTCTTGGGCAAATGACTTCCACGATATGTTGGTCCATGCCGAAATCCCCGAGAAATATCGTGTTATATGGGAAATGCTATTGGGTAAATACGCAGCGAAGAATTTCATTCATGTTGGGGCTCACCGGCCCTTGTTTGGGAACTGATTCTAGCTGCTCCTCAAGCATGCTTGCTGTTCACACCGCTTGCCAAAGTATACGGAATGGTGAAAGTCAATTTGCATTAGCATGCGGAGTCAACCTGATCTTGGAACCTTTCGACAATAGCTGGATGCCCGTAGTCGCATCACACGGTGGTTTAAGATCACCAAATGGCGGTCATCGTACGCTGTATTTTTTTCCTAGTGAAGACTGCGAAAACAAGCACAATAAAAAAAGTTTCATTTCAAAATTCCAATTCCTCCCGGAGATATAAGTTTTTGAAAATTCGACCTTGAAACATGTAAAAAAATTGAAATTGCTCCTTTTCTAATACTTTTAAATATAAATGTGATTACGTCGTTGTGTAGATGTATGAACTATGTTGAAAGAGACCCAATGCAAAAAGAATTAGGTCAAAATGTATGAAACTGCCCTAATTATTGAGGTTAATTGGTTTTTCGAAACTTCGTTATAACTATGATATTAAGTACAATCCCACTAAGTTACGAGTGACACATTGTACCTCTAGACTTCCTTAACCACCCCTGAAAAGATCTTAGCAGGATTCAATCAAATGCTATTTTTTTATAAGCTTTTAAGTTTGACCAGGTAAATCCAATTAACGATGACGGACTCTTTTTCAATCCGGAAAGTCATTGCACAAATTAAAAAAAAATTCTTCAAATTTTGCATGCCAGTGGTAGTAGGAAGCACTGTACCCCATGTGAATATTACTGACGGTTAATATAGCTTTATATGTGCTACTAGCATACAAAATTTGAAGAATTTTTTTTTAATTTGTGCAATGACTTTCCGGATTGAAAAAGAGTCCGTCATCGTTAATGGATTTACCCTGGTCAAACTTAAAGCTTATAAAAAAATAGCATTTGATTGAATCCTGCTTAACGATCTTTCAGGGGGGTTAAGGAAGTGTAGAGGGCAATGTGTCTCTCGTAACTTAGTGGGATTGTACTTAATATCATAGTTATAACGAAGTTTCGAGAAACCAATTAACCTCAATAATTAGGGCAGTTTCATACATTTTGACCTAATTCTTTTTGCATTAGGTCTCTTTTAACATTAGTTTCATACATCTACACAACGAGCACGTAATCACATTTATATTTAAAGTATTTAGAAAAGGAGCAATTTCAATTTTTTACATGTTTCAAGGTCGAATTTTCCAAAAAACTTTTATTCCGGAGGAATTGGAATTTCTTGACATGAAACTTTTTTTTATTTGTGCTGTTCTGCATTCTCCACTCAGGAACAAAATACAGCGTACGATGACCGCCATTTGGTGAACTTAAACCACCGTGTAATTCGTCTGTCACGATCATTGAATAATGAAAGTCTTGCAATTTATCTGCACTTTCCTCCCATTCACAAGGTCATATAAATGCTAGTGCCAAATGATTTAATAAAATTTTTACTGCAAAATTAAAAAGATTGACAACAAAATATTTTGATATAATTTGACACAAATAAAAGTCATTTGAATATTTTATACTAAATAATCAGCTAGACCTTCCCAGATTCGGTTTTTGAGTGCTAATTCCTGTTCCTGAACGGCCATATTTTGCTGCAGTTTGGGCTAACGAAGCTGATGAGCGAGAAGAAGTTACTGGTCTCCGTGTTGGCGTTCCGCTGAAAGCATTCTTCAGGCCAAGGTTGAGTTTTTGAGCAATTTGTTGACGGTTTCTGTGTCCTTGCACTAGACCTATTTTGGTTTTCCTCCTGTCCGTCGGTGTCCTTGGGGGTGGTGACCATAACGCTTTCAACTCTCGGAGCTTTGACTCCAATAGCCTTTAAATCCACAGAGTTTGTTGCTCTTTGCCCCGTTTCCGCATTAAATCGCTTTTTCCAGAATTTGCGGCGCCCTCCATTTGCTTGAGAGAAGTTGCTCTCTCCCTCCTTTAGAATTGAAAGGCATTTTGTTCCCAACCCAGTCGTTTCTTCACTACTTTTACTTTACGACCAGTTCCACCGTACAACTTGACCTCCCGTGTTTCCACCTGCAACTGTTCTTCCACCACCTCCGGTTCGAACTGATTGTTGGCTAAAACTTGATTCCCACATGCGCCTCTTTTTCACTTTGCGTTTTCCCTTTTTAATAATCTCTTCTTCTTGGCTCCTCGGCGCCTTGGCGCTCCTCCAAATGTTGTTCCTAAATAAGTATTCATTTTGTTCTAAGGTGAGGTGTTGAATTTTATTGAAATTTTTGTTAGTTTTTTTGTGTTACTTACGTCCAGCTCCTGATGCACTTGCTGTATTTTGTCTGCCACCCCCACCAAAATTTCCACAGCAGCAACATCCCCCACCTCCGCCACCTCCCGTTGTAAAACTTGAACCCCCACTTGAACCCATGAATCAGAAGAGCTACTGCTTGAGCTCGATCGCCTCCACCTGAAGAAGTTGTTTCCGTTTCTGGTGATGGTGCGTTTCGCTTCGCTTTGATCCACGCTGAGCTTGAGCCTCACCTGAAAGGAACTTGCTTCTGTTTCAGTGATTGGGTGGTTTCGACCTTTCGGCTACGATCCACCAAGAGCCTTGAGCTTCCATCCTCCACGCTCGCCCTCCAAAAGACCGCCCCGAAGGTCGAATCCCCCACCACTTCCACCTCCACCCCAAATCGAGTCCCCACCTCCCCCTCCACCCAGGTAAATTCCCACCCCTCACCTTCCCCAAAAAAGACCTCCTAATCCATGCCACCGCCTCCACCTCGCTCAAATCGATTCCTCCACCACCTCCACCCTAAATCAAACCCTCCCCCACCTCCTAAATCAAACCCTCCCCCGCCACCTAAACCGAGTCCTCCTCCCCAACCTCCTAAATCAAGCCCTCCCCCTCCTCCTAAATCAAGCCCTCCCATTATTGTCAGAAACTAAGCAGAAAACCCATTTTAATCTCAGTTCGCCCCAATTCAAATTCAAAATATGTTTAATATCCGATTTAAAAATTACTTACGAAATTGACTTTTCGCTACTGCAATCTGTAAATAATTAGGAACAATATACTGGTTACATCAAATTTCAAAAATTGAGAAACCAAAAGAGAAAATTTTAAGAACATACCTGGTATACCAAGCAAAAAATGCATAACAGTTGATTTCCATTCTGCATTTTATGAAAGGCTTTACGTCGCTCTACCATATTAACTTTAGTTTATCGTCGTGGATCCCAATGCAAAGAACTTAAACAGAACTAGAAGGTCGATCCAGCTTGAAATATATGTCGATTTTTTTACTCTTGCCGTACCATGTCTCTTTAGTAACTGTACAGATCCTTACAATCCGACGCGACTCAGAACTTGCCGACAACAGTTACACACCATCCATTTCAGTAAAAATTTGTAATTTATATGAAACATGGTACTCAAAAAAATCGACATATCACACTCCATAAGCTATATGGAGAGCACATTTGTTCTACCCTATGTCCCAATGCCAACTGTTTAGCAGTTTAAGAACATTGTAGTCTGGAATGGCTATTTGCTGGATACACCAATTTTTTGGTTGGGTTCAGGTATATAGCATGCTCATATACCTACTTACGTAACCCTTTTGATTGTTAAAATGCCATCCTTTCAAATTTCTCAATGAAAGGAACCTTTCGAGTTCACTTTTTAGCAATAGCTCTGGAAACGATTTAGATTATAATTGTATAGTTCATGTCATAACTGCATAGCTTGCTCTGCACGGTAGAAAATTGACAAAGGATGCCACAAGATTTCCAAAGATCAAATTGAAAGCACAACTCTAAATGAATAACTCGAATATTAAATAAATTTTAGTTTCAATTGGGATTTAGCGGCTAAACATGCAAATTATAGGTGCTAGTTTGTGTGGTCTTTATTTCCCGAGGGGCTTTGCATGCACTGTATAAATAGGTACAGCGATACTAACACGAATATCTGAAAAAATCATTTGTGATGAAGATTTCACATCACACGAACGAGTTATATATCTGTTCATGTTCAAGCTGGAATAGTCACATAATCAATCCATTAGTCGTAGTTACATGATAGAGTTTAGAATTGTCGAGTCAAATAAATGCATTCAGTCTCGCCAACGGAATCCAACAACAATGGATCGATCATTTACATGTCTCATTCATGCATTCCAGACAGCTATGATTCTAATATATGGAAATTATTGCAATAATTCAAATAAAAGTATAGGTATTGGCCATAGTTGCATTTCATGCATTGAAATATTGCAAAAGTGTGGCGTAATCAATCAAACAATTATTCTTTTGAGATTTTGAAAGACTGAACGAAGGATCTGTAAGTGAATGATTTAGATTATTGTTGAACCAGGAAAAGTTTTCACCCAGTTTCAATTGACTGTATTTTAACGTTTTATTATACGCAATAATATGGGGATTGTGCAAACTGACAAAAAATACACATTGAGCAACCCAAACTATGGGCTGTTTGTAAACCAATTACAAAATTTAAAAAGTATATAATGTCAATTAGAAGGTAACAGGTAAAGATAAATTAAATAAAAATTTACACAACAGGCTAACACTCAATAGTAACTGAAATACGTTGCGTGCCGCTCATTAAAAATTATATTGGATGCGAATTTCTTGAGCTATTCCTTTTCCATCACATTGGCAAATGCAATTATTACATTTGACTTTTAAGCATAAACTCACATCGTGCAATGAACAATACACCAACACGCCACACAACTGAATTCAAAACAAATGAAACCAAATAGAGCAATGAAAATTTCAATGTGAATATTTGTTGAGCAACATGCGATGACAATATGGCAGCAAACCAACATAATTTAAACTACTTTATTTGTTAAACTTGCACACGAATTTCATATCACCACGTAAAAATTCTTAATTATTGCTGCTGGAACATTTCTTTTGGGGCTTTGGAGTTGTTGTGACACACAGACATTCAGAAACATATTGTAATTTTATGTAGTTACAATTATCATCACAAAAATTGTATTTAAGGTCAACAAAGAATATTTATTTATCTAATAATAAAAGATTTACTGCAATACTCACCGCCACATCAATACAAACTAAAGGTGTTTTTTCCTCCAGATAGTTGGAATATCCGAACCGAATCCGAACCGGTTTATAAGACTTTAACAGCCTCTTCATCAGTTGTACATGACATGTTTTCCATACTGTTTTTAAGTTTGGTATATACATAAATGAAAGTCGTTGTGACATTTCCATAACTTCTCTAAACTTCACATAGACATTTGCCAAACTTCCCAAATATACTAAAATGCTGAGGCTGCTGTTGAAACCGCTAACAATGATTAAAAGGAGATGTGCCAAATTCTCAAGGTTAAATGGCAACCTTACAGTCAAATAGATTGCGAATGACACGAGTACGGTTGTTATGCCCATTGTAAGTGATACTATTTTCCCCTGGTGAATTTTGTTGAAGAGCAGCCCCAAAATTTGGAGTTGACGGTACATCACGGTTGCCTGGAATTCAAGGGGAGCAGTTCTCTGTTGTTTCCAGAATATTTTGATGCTCTCATGCAAATTTAACATTCCAACAATCATCACGCCTAAAGGGAGCGTGACACAATTGTATGAAAAATGACCCAACCATTGATTTACCAACATTATTAAAACTTTCTTTACAGTCTCAATCCACCCTGTTTCCCGATCATTTGAACATTCTTCAACAATCCAATAACCCAAGCAGGATGAAAGACAAGGATATCTCCATAATATTCCGTAAGTGAAACAAATTGGAACTAGAATGCAGCAACACACCAAAACAGAGAGAAGAATGATGCTGCACTTTGTTATAAGGTTGGATTCATTTTCATTTCGTGTTGAGTTATATATCCTTTGAAAATGCATGTTTCCATTTATAAACATAATAACTTCGGATAAAGTTTTCCTGTGTTCGGATTCAAACACCATTAGGATTATTAACAGTGAAGTTCCGTACATATTTACAATGTCGAGGGTCATTCCGCTGCATTTCTTTGGTAGAATCTTTTTTACAGTTAGAAAAAATTGTGCCAAAAGTATAATTGTGAGCACTTTTTGTAGATGGACCCTTATAGAGACTTGGCGGCCTTTGGATTTTTTCGGGTGTTTTTCGACCTGGTTCGAATCTGTATTCCATTGCAGATCTGTTCCGTTAAGAAATCCCGCGAGCCTTATCAAGCGCGTAAATGCCGTAGCTGAGAAAAGCATGATAAATACAATTGTAGATTTCCTCTTGTCGCAAAATCAAAAAGGATTTTCACAATGCCCCCTGATATATAATTAAGGAAATTAGATATGCTACTCCATTCAAAGGTATTTCAATCTAAAAAATCACTACAATTTTACAGTAACTGCCATACTTTGACAAAAATTAACACCGGGAAAGAAACGGCTAAATGTATGTTATTTCATCCAACAGAGCAGTCACGTTTTCACTTGTTTATAAAGAAATACGACAAAATTGTAACGAAGTCCACGTCGCTGGTTTCAACGACCAAATCCCTTAAGTATTATATAAACCCAAATTAATGTCAATGATTCATTAACAAATTAAAATCAAGCGATTTATCAACTGATCAGAGGGGCCGCCTAAAGTAGGCCACCAAAAGCATGTAGAAAAACATCCTTTAAAAACAAGACATTAATTGAATTATCTACAGCATGTTTCCAGCCTTGAACATTTTATTTTCGCTATCAATTACCTAATAAAAAGAGTTACACTGTCACTACTACAATCATTCACATTTCTGAGTTCGGAGAAACGTGGGTGTTGTGAGTCGGATAGATTTGATTATGCACTAATTGCTCTATAAATTATTCATACTTATTTTGATGTAACAAACGATTAACAAAGGTAATTATCTTGGTGTTTTGTCTGTGGCTGGATCTGATTAAAACGTTCATGTTTCAAATACTTACAATTCCAATTAGTAACATGTAAAACTTCATTAAAATGTTAGTCATGATGGCAAACGACAAAAAAACCAATTAGTGTTTTTAATGTGGGAGAAAAAGAGGTTCTATAAAATTTCTCATGTCTCACAATCGGCAAATTAACGTAGTCAGATTTGAAGTCAGATTTTATATTTCATGCAAAACTTCAATATTTACCGAATAGCCAATATTTTCAATACCATTCCCCACGGCGATGAATATCAGCAATTTTCTTGTTTACCTTTATTATAATATTTCAAGACTTTTCCCGATTTTTTGCATATTAATAAAATCAGTAGCATTCGCATTTCTTAGAATATTTTTATTTACAAATATAAGTATACAGCTGTCATGTAAATTTTTAAACACGTTTACAAACAAGTAGGCATAACTGCTCCAAATTAAAAATGAACTAAGAACAATACTATATTTTTGTCGCAATTTATTACAAGTATTTTATTATTGATTAGATTTTTCATATTTTGTTTTTTACTGCAATATTTTAATTTAGCTACTCTACTTACCAGCAGCCAAGCAAGACAGAGAAAATGTCTACATTTTCAAAACAATGGCATCCTACTTCCTTAATTTAAATAAAACCCGGAAAGGCTGTGGAGAATATGTAATTCCCTGCTCAGGAACGGTGGTCGGCTCTTTTTCTCCAGCTACCTTAGTCAGCTTGAATTTGCTCAAAATATTTGTGAAATAAAGAAAAATGGTTGTTTCAGCCAAGCTCTGTCCCAGACAAACTCTCTTTCCTCCTCCAAAAAGCACCAAGTTTCCAGCTAATTTTGAATCAATGGTCATATCACTCTTGAGGAATCTCTCAGGCCGGAAATTGCGTGGGTCTCCCCAAACTCCTTCATCAAAATGGGCAGATTCCAAATTAGGCATGATGACAGTTCCCTGTGAAAATAATTACAAATTTTATATATACCAAACCAAAACTAAGCAAAAATATTTTTTCTCAAACTTTTTATTACCTTCTTAATAAAATAATCCCGAAAGTAAAAGTCATCAGCAGCCTGTCTTGAAGGTGGAAAGGGTAAAACCACCGAATGTCTCAAGCATTCCAGCACCGTCGCTTGTGTGTAAGGTAGTCTATTTTTCATATCCATCGTAACCGGTTCTCCTTTCCCAACCACCTCATCCATCTCCTTCTGAACTTTTTGTTAAATATCCTGATGAATCAGCACGTAAAGCATCGCAAAACTCATAGTTTTGGAACTGGTTTCTGCTCCAGCTTGGAATAAATCCAGCAAGCAGAGCACAAGCTGGTCATCCGTATACTCTGACTCGGGATCATTTCTTGTCTCATCAATCTTTTGTAAAAATACGTCCACATAGCATTCCGGATTGCTTTTGTAGTCGCAATTTTTTCTATTGTATTCCAGCGTAACTCTGCAATACGCTTGGAGAGCTTTGACAACCTTCATCTGCAAGTTTTTTCCAGACCATTGGGGAAACAAATGCCAGAGAAATGGGAAAGCGGCACTTGCATCAAAACTGAATTTTGTATTTTGAATCATGTCATTACTCAACTTCAGCAGTTCCAAAATTCTCTCGTCATCCATCGAATAATTTACTCCTGTGACGAGACGCCAAAGGACGTTGACAAGTGTCAAATCGAATAGTCCATCAACTTTTACAACTCCTTCAGTTGTCATCTGCTTTTGTAAATAGCCTGTGAATTTTTCAAGCTCTTCGGAAACCACGACATCCATTGATGCTGCCTTTCCAAATCCAAAATCTCTCAAAGTTCGGATTGTAAAACGACGCATTTTCTGCCATGGTTCTCCACTGCTGAAAATTATTCCCAAATTTCTGCCATACATCCGAGCTTCAATCATGGGCAAAGTGGATCTCGTGCGGTCAATGGCTTTCTCGTGGTTGAGAATTTCATGGACAGTATCAGGAGAGTTGAAGGTTACAGCTTCAACCATCCCCATTTTGAGGAACATCACCTCACCATATTTTTTGGAAAGGTTAAGAAATGCAATGCTTGGAAATGGAGATTCGGAAGCGATTTGCAAAATATTCCCAAGAATTGGAAGTCTTGGTGGTCCTAAAAACCAATATTTTTTATCAAAGTTTTGATACAATTTTAGAAGTGTATGCTTTTAATTTTTAATTTACCTGGAGGATACTTTTTATAGCTTCGTTTATCATTAACAAACCACCAACCGAGCAAAATTGCTCCGAGGATGAGTAATTCCACGATTAAAATCATTTTTTGCAACTATTCACGGCCAGAGTCGGAGAGAAACTGGGGACGAGAGTTTCAAAGTTTTACCATTTGCAAATACTTTTGAGCTGGAGAACTTTTTGCGAGTTTTTGCTAATGCATGAATTATTCATACAATGTTTTATTTCGCTTAAAAACATGCTTGCATTCCGTTTACGGGTATCTGATACATATTATATAATGCTATTTATCAAGTGACAGCCAAGTGGGAGCTGATATGAATGATAAATTGAGAATGACTTTGGTTGTTCGCTGCAAAGCAGAAAACAACCTTGAAACTGGATGGTTCACCGATCCAAAAGCAACCTTGAGTGCTTTTCTGTTGCATCACCATCACCTGCATTTTCATTACCTTCTTCTCTGCTTTTGATGATGATGAGGATGGTCAGCATCACGACAGTTCAAGTATTGGACTGAGATTTGCAGTTTGTCCATGCATATTTTAACTTTCAGTTGGCAACTGAGGATAAAAACCTTACTGCATGATGCTTACAACAGTGTTTTAATGGCTTTTGAGTGTATGTACACAAAAAATCCTTGTTTTTATTAATTGAAGTGGAATTGCCATGAGCTTTTTATGATATTTATCATCAAGAGCATTCTTTTGAGTGGATTGACTCTCCCACCTGCTCATGAAAAATTATTTAAAGTTCATATCCATGAATTTTCTTTCTTATTATTTTGAAAAGTTTTTTTTATTAGAAATTATGCGAGTTCTATTTGCATATGATTTAAAACTTGACAGTTGGGATTCATTCAATAGCAATCAGATCCTGAAGCATCATAAAACAAAAATTGCGAAAAGCGTGCAAACCGAATCATTTCATAAAATTTTCGTTTTTTTTTTGAATGAGTTATTTTTTCCCAAAAACGAAATGAGGCTATTTAATGTAAAGGTATTTTTACTCTTAATAATTTACACTCTCTACTTGCGTCGTTTAAATCGAACTCTGAAAGGTTGTGGTGAGTACGTAATCCCCTGCACTGGAACTGTAGTCGGCTCCTTGTCCCCATCCACTTTAGTCAGCTTAAATTTGCTCAAGATATTTGCAAAACGAGAAAAATGGTTGTTTCCGCAAGGCTCTGTGCAAGACAAACTCTTTTTCCTCCTCCAAAAAGTAGCATTTTCCCTGCCAATTTTGTATCAATGCTCATGTCTTTGTTGAGGAATCTTTCAGGACGGAAATTATGCGGATCTCCCCAAATACCTCGATCCAAATGGACACATTCCAAATTAGGCATGATGATGGTTCCCTACAAAATAAATATAAATTTATATAAAATAGTTCGATGCATGGTTTTGCTGGATAATTCAAACGTTGAACCTTTTTAATAAAATAATCCCGAAAATAAAAGTCATCCGTAGCCTGTCTCGCAGCAGGAAATGGTGCGACCATTGATTTCCTCAGACATTCCAACACTGCGGCTTGTGTGTATGGTAACCTACTTTTCATATCCAATGTAATGACTTCTCCTTTCCCAACCACTTCATCTATCTCCTTCTGAACTTTTCCTTGAATGTCCTGATGAATTAACATGTAGAGCATCGAAAAACTCAAAGTTTGAGAACTGGTTTCTGCTCCTGCTTGAAATAAATCGAGCAAGCAAAGCACAAGTTGGTCATCTGTAAACTCTGACTCGGGATTTTTGCGGGTTTCGTCAATTTTTTGGAGAAACACATCAACATAACTTTCTGGGTGGTTTTTGTAATCACAATTTCTCCTATGATATTCCAACGTTTCTCTACAGTATTCTTGAAGCGCTGTGATATTCATCATCTGCAAATTCTTTCCAGACCATGAGGGAAACAAATGCCAGAGAAATGGGAATGTTGCACTCGCATCAAAACTGAACTTTGTATTTTTTATCATGTCATTACTTAATTTGAGCAGTTTCTGAATTTTCTTATCATTCATTGAATAATTTATTCCAGTTACGAGGCGCCAAAGCATGTTAACAAGTGTCAAATTGAACAGTCCATCCACTTCGACAACTCCATCCCTTTGCATTTTAGTTTCAAGATAGCCTACGAATTTATCCATTTCCTCCAAAACCACAACGTCCATTGATGCTGCCTTGCCAAACCCGAAATCCTTCAAGGTTCGGATTGTAAAATGACGCAATTTTTGCCATGATTCTCCACTGCTAAAAATGAGTCCCAGATTTTTACCATACATCCTAGCCTGAATTAATGGAAGCATGGTGCGAGTGCGGTCAATGGCTTTCTCGTGGTGGAGAATTTCATGAACGGAATCGGGAGAATTAAAGGTTACAGCTTCAACCATCCCCATTTTAAGGAACATCACGTCACCATACTTTTTTGAGAGGTTGAGGAATGCAACGCTTGGAAAAGAAGATTGGGATGCGATTTGCAAAATATTCCCGAGAATTGGCATCCTTGGTGGTCCTACAAATTAATAATTTTTAACAAAATTTCAATAAAAATTTAGAAGTTTGTGTTTTTAATTTTTAAATTACCTGGAGGATAGTTTTTATAGCTTCGTTTATCCTGAACAAACCACCACACCAGCAAAAATATTACAAGGATGAGAATATTCACGACCAAAATCATTTTGCAACTTTTCACATTCAGAGTTGAAAACAAACTGGGATCGAACCAATCGTGCCGGTTTGCATAAGTAGATAAACATGTTTGGTTGAGGAACTGCGGCTCGTAAATAAGTATTATCTCATTGTTTACGGTAGTAACATTCCCTACACATTTATATCAAGCTTTTTTCGTCCACAAGTAAACATGTTTTTCTTCTTTGCTTCAATACAAAGTTTTACATGAAGGTTAAAAGGTATTACGATCCCAAAATGAGCTTGATCAAAGCTCGACCAAAGGATTTAATGATAGCTTGATAATAGGACTTTTCTGACAACCAATAAATATGTTATGATAATGATGAAAATTTTGTTTTTAGTATGGAATTCGTTTATGTGTTTTTAAGTTATAATTGTTGTTTTTGGTATTATATGTTGGACAGGTTTTTCATTAATTTTTTTTTGAAGGAGTGATTAAATGTTAGTTTTGATTTGAAAATAGAAGATACACGTGAAAAAGCTATGAAGGTGACATTTCTAGCGTATGAAGGTCAAATAATTTTTTACTCCGGTTGAATATTCTTGTATGTTTTCCATCCACGTTGAATTATCTTGACACAATGTCGTTGGCGTTGAATTCGAAGCGTCGTGGTAATGGGCTCCTGCTCACAACCCTTTTCATCTTTCAATTCGTTTTGGTAATTGGTGAAGTTTTCCGCAGAGACAACCCCTTTACGAAAGTAGAAATAGGTGATGGCAGCATCCAGGACGTCAGCACAATGAACCACGTCCCCTATATTCAAATTTAATTGCAAATCCCAACTTTTAAGATGAAATAACAAGCAAATCAAAACTAGATACTTTACCTTTGTAAACAGGTATATTCATGATACTAATTGCACAACGGCTGGGCTTTAAAATTGAAAAAGGTGCCTCAAAACTATCAAACAGGTTGGTTAGAAGGTTGTAGTCAATGTAGTGAGAATTATCTTCGTCAAACTTGGACCAAATTTCATAAAACATTGCAAAGTGTCTATCATCCAGCTCGCATTCCACAAGTTTTATAACTCGCGAGTAGTTATCCATTATTACGGCACTGAACAGGTTCAAAAATATCACAAATGTTATAAAAAGATACGATAATACAAATACTCCCGCTAAGATAGAGTTTCCACAGTCCCCAGATTTTCCATAGTCGGGTTCGGGATCGTCACATTCGTCTTCGTTAGCTAGCCCAAATATAAGCGAGTTCCATTCTAAGATAAAAAAAAAGTTCATTTATGTTACATTTTTCAAACGCTTGTACGCAAGTTTTATTCATACCTGCTGCAGTGATAACCGGGAAAAGTATAATGTATGCTTGTTCGAACGTTCGAAAATTAATTATATCACTCAATCCATACCGCAATTTGGTATTTTTAAACAATTCCATTCCAAGTGTAGCATAAATAAATATAACGAAAAAGAGAAGTACACAAATATTAAGAAACGCCGGAAGCGAGATTTTTATGACTGATATAAGTTGTCGAAGGCCACGTGCAGCTTTGAAATGACGAAGGTATCCAGAAACCCAAGCAACCCTCACTAAACGGAGCAAATGCGGATAAAATCTTTGGATGTAAGAATTTGGAGCAATATAAAAATCATAGACGTCCAATATTTCTACTACGATCTCAAAAATGTTGCGAGGGCTTCTAAAAAACTTAAAGTTCATTGCCAGAATCTTGAAAAGACACTCAATTACGAATACAGCGGTACAAGTCCAATACCAAATATAAAAAACCTCCTTGTGTAGCCAGATTTGCAAACAGAAAAGAAATAATGGATTAGAAAATACCTGATATTTTTAAGAATGATTAATTTCCAGCATAAAAATAAATGAATGGTACCTCAGTGAGGGCACGGTGTACTGAGAGTAAAACCATGTAACCCAGGTTAAGGTTGAGGTAAGGATGAGGTTAAGGAGGCGAAGACTTTCAAAATGTTTTGAATTTATAACTCTCAGCACTGCATTTTGATACTTGCTCTATATTTCCATATATATTCTCAAAAATTAAACTGAAATTTTGAAACCATTGTTTTCAATCTGAATTGTTTGACTGTATACCTTTGGAGTATTAACGCTCGACGTTTTTGCTTTCAATTTATCAAACATGTATTTTCTGGTATTTTCGTAGACATTTTGAATCTCCAAATGTCCATTCGTATTTTTGACTTTTTTGTTTTCTTCATTTAAGCTATCAAGGAGCACCCCGATAAAGATATTAAATGCAAAAAAAGATCCGCCAAGAATAACCGCTACAAAATACCCAACAATCCACATGTTCTTCTCGAAACTGGGCTGCTCGTCAATTTCTCCCGAGTCAATTGCACCCGTCAGAGAATCTATCCACCCTTTAAATGTTATTATTTCTAGAACGCGGTAGTAGGCACTTCCAACGTTGTCAAAATGGTCGATTGGGGTGTCCCATATAAAATTGAAGTGGATACATTCCGACTTGTTACGGATAATTGTAAAGTTTAGTATATTCCAGTCATTTGGGTCGATGCAAAATCCTAGTCTTCCTTTTAATAGCTGAACTCCGATAATTGCATATACGAGCCAGATCAGAAGACAAACCAGCAACACTCCAAAGATTTTAGCCACTGCCTTTTCCAAAGAATTAAGAAGTAGTTTCAGTCCTTCAAAATACGGGACGAGACGGAGAACTTTGATAGAGTTAAAAAACGGCAACGTTTCCATTCCAAAAAAATGTGAGATGGCATTATAAATTGTGCCCAATAAAATGGTAAAATCTAGACGATTCCACTTGATTTTTATGTAAGTTGAAAACCCCATCGCAACTATTTTTATGGCGGCTTCAACTCCCCAGAAAATTGCTGTTATGTTGTCAAGATAGTAAAGGAAGTCAGTCAGCAGTGGTTTGTCATATAAATGGACATCCTGTAGAGATAGACTAATAGCAATACTTATTGCTATTCCCAGATAAAATAACTCAAAAAATTTGCTCTCCATTATGGTTCGAAATTTTGAGCGGAACGTCTGACATTCGCGTCTTGTAGGTAGGATTTCTTCATCACATTTAGGTGCTTCTTGTTCACTGACTAAATTCCCTTTAATATTAGTATTTTCTATAGATTTCACTCCTAGGCAACGAGCAAAGAAGACCTCGATCCACTTTCCCCACCGCCTAAACCGGTTGACTGCAACGGAGATGTTGTTGAGATCAGATGTTCCGTCGTTTTTCGCGTTGGACAAATCTGCTGTGGAAAAATGCTGGAGAAACATGACCAGCAGCAGGTTTAGAACTATTAGATTTAAACTGATGAAGGCAGAGAGAAAGAACGGTATACAAATCCAACCATGGTCGTCAATGCACTGTTCCATGGACTCTATCCATTCGCCGCAAAGAAGTCGGAAAACGACCAAACATGAGTGGAAGAAATCTCGGAAGTGCCAAAGGGATTTTGGGTGAATGGTGACTACAAGTAAACAAGTTTGGTTATCATTTAGGCTTCATCCTGATATATTTTTAAGTTTAAGTAAGATTCAATACCCTTTTCGTAATTTTCACCAAATAAGTGAACTCCTGTTACGCCAAACGTGTAAAAAACGCCAACCGCCACAACTGTCATGTCACTCACGTTTCCCAATGCAGCACTGGACACTCCAGTAACAATTTTGTTTAGGGTTGGCCAGATTCTTGCCAACTTAAAGACTCGAAGCTATTAATTATGTGATAAATAAAACTATTATATTTAGAATTCGCAAGTATTTTCGGTAACGAAAACCAGTGACAAATAGTCTAGCAGATAGGAACTTTTCCGAAATTTTATAATAAAATCTAAATTTATATGGAGTACCCACACTTCGACTTTTTAGTTAACGATATCGTTTAGTATTTTTAAACAATGGTTACAAGTAAGTATACAATTTAGTGACAACATTTGACATCCCTTTTGCCTGAATGACTCAGTTATCTACTATCATCACATCTCCCCTTTAAAGTTAGGGATGTTTCTGCTCAGCTGCTATGCAGACTGGCAGTTCGCACACCGTCTTTGACTCAAGCTTTCAGCTTCTTGTCTGCTAGTGTGCAGGAGGAAGGATAACGCCACCTCAGCGGTTCATATCCGTCATCTCCCCCCTTTTTCCTTTTGGCTCATCGGCCGCAAGGAGTCCTCTCGGCTCGTCGGCCTCAAGGAACGTGAGCTACGCTCTATCCCATTTCGCTGCCACCATGTTATATCAGGCAAAAGTTCGGATGCTGCTGGGAATCGAACCCAGCCTCAAAGGCTTAACGCGCCCCTGTCATACCTCTAATCAGACTCAGGCACAACGGTCCTCAAATTCACAGCTATCTCTAATCTATATCGGACACCGGTGTCCTCATTCACTTTTTTCAATGACTCAACCCATTCTCCATGCATCTCTATACTATTCATCCCATTGCCATTGGTTGGGGTGAAGTGGGATCCGCGATGAGATGCATAACAGAATTGTTTTGTTTACATTATGCATTTTACTCATCTCCATTAACTCTTAACAACTGTCATTACTTCACAGTTTTCAATTCATATGAATGCTAAATTATACCTAAATGAGCCTTATTTGGCAGATTAAAGTATAGGTCTTCGTTACAACCTCAAGCCACGCCAAATCAAAGTTAATCTTTTTTGACCGATCAGCTGTTTATGACTAAAATATTTTTGACAAAACCTTTTATGTGTTTATGCATTTTCCTCGGATCTAATAGCGATATTTTGGTCAGATGCAATACAGGAGTATTTCGAAGAAGTAATCTCGGTCATGTCCTGTATAAAGACAGCAGCATTTCATAGCAAGTAAAGCTTGCCAATTTCACCGGACAATTATTTTAATTGATGAGAGAGGTTTTGAATTGGCCGGATGTGATCCAATCTGCGTTGTGGAACTATTCCAGCCTCAATTAATCAAGCTCATAGTTTTTAGTTAATCACAAATACTTACAGGTTGGTGTATGAGTAAAAATTAGTGTTTACGAGAAAAAAAAATTACAACCTTTTGAAATGGAAACGTTCGACAGCGTGCTGGGACTAAAATATGGTTAAAGGGTAGCGTGCATGCCGGAAAATGGGAAAACGGTCGTTTGCATGCTGGAAGATGGGGAAAGGGTTGCTTGCATGCTGGAGAATGGGGAAAGGGTCGCTTGCGTGCTGGAGAATGGGGAAAGGGTCGCTTGCGTGCTGGAGAATGGGGAAAGGGTTGCTTGCATGCTGGAAGATGGGGAAAGAGTCACCTGCGTGCTAGAAAATTAAGAAAGGGTCGCTTGCATGCTGGAAGATAGGAAAAGGGTCCCTTGCATGCTGGAAGATGGGAATAGCGTCGTTTCCATGCTGTAAAATAAGCAAAGGTTCGCTTGCGTATTAGAAAATAATCTACGCTTAATCAGCCCAAAGGGCTACCTTATTTTCTGGTTGGCAAAATGTTCGTTCCCTATATTCGTTCTATTTTATCAATATACTTTTCAATAATACGTATTTATCTATGATAGGAGCATGCAATATGCATATTTTAACTCCTAGTTTCAAACATATTCCGTTTTCCTAAAATTAAAGTATTATTATAAATTACGAAGCCATTCGTATTTGCAAGATTGTTTTGGTCACTACTTCATCAACCCAGAATTTCGAAAGATTTTAAAGATATAAGTGTGTTCTTACTGAACGTAAACAAAGTAGAGCGTTCAATGCAGCGTTATCGTTGTATTTGAATGTCAATTCAACACCGGACAGAAAGACGAGACTACAGTCAAACATGTTCCATTTATCTTTGAAATAGCTTTTTGGACCACTTGCCACAATTTTCAATAAGCACTCCACAGCAAACATGATGGAACACATCTACAAAATTAAGTGGTCAAAAATTCTTAAAATGTGTATTAAATTAGAAACTACTTTTCATACCTCATGTCCCACTAGCATTATGCCGTACAAACGCTCGTCTTCTTCCAGTTCGTAATGGGCCATTGAAAGCAATACTAAATTTGCGACTGTTGCAACCGCCATGATCAGCTCGGTAAATGGATCAAATACGAAAATAGTAAGTGTGCTTATAATACACGTCCAAATCTTTTTGATGGGATGTTTGCAGGATGAATCTACACAAATTGTTTAACGAAATTACTAGATATTTACAAGATGTATTTTTTTTTAAATTCCTTGCTAAATTAAACCTCCTTTACTAAAAGATTTATGTGTACTGCTCAATCCGGGTGCCCAGAAAGTTTACCAACGCGCCTACGGCGTTGTTGGGATTTTGGACCCCCAAAATTTCAAAAGTCGGGAATTTGAGAAGTGGATGACCGGTCGAACTCGATTATTGGGTGACAAGTGACCTACCTTGTGACCTACCTTGTGACCTACCTGTTACCCCTA
>LJIJ01003056.1:0-21613 GCA_001718145.1 Orchesella cincta | reverse complement strand
CTAAATACCTGCAATTTAAATTGAAGATTAGATTGTGCTTAGTGTGTTTAGTAACAATATTAGTCCAGATTTCACGGTGCAAAGCGAACCAATGAATTTGAAAATTTCGAATTGGTCAGATTTACGCTGTTTCTGAAAACAAAAGAGATCTTCAAATAAATCGATTTAATTCGAGCCGCACTAAATACCTGCAATTTAAATTTTAGATGTGCTTACTGCGTTAAGTAACAATATTAGTCCAGATTTCACGGTGCAATGCGAACCAATGAATTTGAAAATTTCGAATTGGTCAGATTTACGCTGTTTCTGAAAACAAAAGATCTTCAAATAAATCGATTTTAATTCGAGCCGCACTAAATACCTGCAATTTAAATTAAAGATTAGACTGTGCTAACTGCGTTAAGTAACAATATTAGTCCAGATTTTACGGTGCAATGCGAACCAATGAATTTGAAAATTTCGAATTGGTCAGATTTACGCTATTTCTGAAAACAAAGAGATCTTTAAATGAATCGATTTTAATTCGAGCCGCACTAAATACCTGCAATTTAAATTAAGATTAGATTGTGCTTAGTGTGTTTAGTAACAATATTAGTCCAGATTACGGTGCAAAGCGAACCAATGAATTTGAAAATTTCGAATTGGTCAGATTTACGCTATTTCTGAAAACAAAAGAGATCTTCAAATAAATCGATTTTAATTCGAGCCGCACTAAATACCTGCAATTTAAATTGAAGATTAGATTGTGCTTAGTGTGTTTAGTAACAATATTAGTCCAGATTTCACGGTGCAAAGCGAACCAATGAATTTGAAAATTTCGAATTGGTCAGATTTACGCTTTTTCTGAAAACAAAAGAGATCTTAAAATAAATCGATTTTAATTCGAGCCGCACTAAATACCTGCAATTTAAATTGAAGATTAGATTGTGCTAAGTGTGTTAGTAACAATATTAGTCCAGATTACGGTGCAAAGCGAACCAATGAATTTGAAAATTTCGAATTGGTCAGATTTACGCTATTTCTGAAAACAAAAGAGATCTTCAAATAAATCGATTTTTATTCGAGCCGCACTAAATACCTGCAATTTAAGTTAAAGACTAGATTGTGCTAAGTGTGTTTAGTAACAATATTAGTCCAGATTTACGGTGCAAAGCGAACCAATGAATTTGAAAATTTCGAATTGGTCAGATTTACGCTGTTTCTGAAAACAAAAGAGATCTTCAAATAAATCGATTTTAATTCGAGCCGCACTAAATACCTGCAATTTAAATTAAGATTAGATGTGCTACTGCGTTTAGTAACAATATTAGTCCAGATTTCACGGTGCAATGCGAACCAATGAATTTGAAAATTTCGAATTGGTCAGATTTACGCTGTTTTCTGAAAACAAAGAGATCTTCAAATAAATCGATTTTAATTCGAGCCGCACTAAATACCTGCAATTTAAATTGAAGATTATATTGTGCTAATGGTGTTAGTAACAATATTAGTCCAGATTTCACGGTGCAAAGCGAACCAATGAATTTGAAAATTTCGAATTGGTCAGATTTACGCTTTTCTGAAAACAAAGAGATCTTAAAATAAATCGATTTTAATTCGAGCCGCACTAAATACCTGCAATTTAAATTGAAGATTAGATTGTGCTAAGTGTGTTTAGTAACAATATTAGTCCAGATTGCACGGTGCAAAGCGAACCAATGAATTTGAAAATTTCGAATTGGTCAGATTTACGCTGTTTCTGAAAACAAAAGAGATCTTCAAATAAATCGATTTTAATTCGAGCCGCACTAAATACCTGCAATTAAAATTAAAGATTAGACTGTGCTTAGTGTGTTTAGTAACAATTTTAATCCAGATTGGACGGGGCTGAGCGCATAAATTAATTGAAAACTTCAAATTGGTCAGATTTACGCTGTTTCCGGAAAAGAACGAGATGTTCAAAAAATTCGATTTAAATTCGAGCGGAGTAAATACCTGCATTTTAATCTCAAGTTTAGATTGCAAAAAGCGTGTTCCGCAAGAATTTTAGTACAGGTTTAACGGTGCTGAGTTTAAAAAAGACTTTGAAAATTTCAAATTTGTCAGAATTTCGCAGTTGTTGGTAACGAAAGACATGTTCATTTATTTCGATTTATATGTGAGTGGCACTAAATACCTGCATTTTAGTCTCAAGTTTAGATTGCAAAAAGCGTATTCGGCAAGAATTTTAGTACAGGTTTTATGGTGCTGAGATTAAAAAAGACTTTGAAATTTTCAAATTGGTCAGAATTTTGCTGTTGTTGGTAACGAAAGACATGCATTTATGTCGGTTTAAATGTGAGTGGCACTAAATACCTGCATTTTAATTTCAAGTTTAGTTTGCAGAAAGCGTGTTCTGCAAGAATTTTACTACAGGTTTAACGGTGCTGAGTTTAAAAAAGACTTTGAAAATTTCAAATTGGTCTCAAATAACTATATTTATACCTAACTCTTATTTTTAAGGAATTCCAATATGGACTTATTTGCTATCCAGATATTTGTTTTGTAAAATGATACGCGTTGCTGAAAAGATCTTATAACGTATGAAATATTGGAGTCTAAGGATACGGTTTCGACATGGCAACTTACGTTAGTGTTATACTTGGGATAACCCCCGACCCAGTCTATGCTTGTATTAAATATTTTCTTTATCTGCTAAATGATGGCAACGAAACAAGTTTTTATCACACGTGGCAATTTTATTGATTTCGTTGGAAATGCAGAGTTACAATAGGGTTTTTATGTGCAGCGTTTAATTCGAATTTCATTAAGCATAATAATATTTTATTACAAATGATACCCTCGTTGAGGCAAAATACATCACAGGTTTTACAAAGCATAGATTTCAGCACCTTGAATCGTCACGTGGAAAAAGTGACACTAGGTGATATTCCATTCACCAGCGAAAAACATTTACTGGAAACATTTTCAGCGGAAAGCACCATACAAAACAAATATTGCTACATTTTACGATGTACGTTCTGAATTTCAATGCTGTATTTCCGACGCTTGGCATTTCAACCATCAACACGGAGGAAATTCTTTGCGAAAGCACTACCA
Source organism: Orchesella cincta (assembly GCA_001718145.1). Classification (NCBI taxonomy): domain Eukaryota; kingdom Metazoa; phylum Arthropoda; class Collembola; order Entomobryomorpha; family Orchesellidae; genus Orchesella; species Orchesella cincta. Next base: position 18,535 of record LJIJ01003056.1, on the reverse strand, counting down.
TTAAAACATGGATACGTTTCAAAACATTCAGTTAACACTTAAAAATTTCAAAATATAGTGTTTTCTTCGCAGTATATTCGGTGATTCGGGTAAAAGCGGGCTGATAATGATTGATGCTCTGGCACTGACAATTTTAGGCGTGGATGTTGAGCCGCTTTCAGCAATATAATAAAAGTAAATACACGCCATGAATCAAAAATTAGTGTCAAAATTATTCTACCTGGCTTCCAAATTGGAAAGTCTACAAATTCAATGGGGTTCCGAAGTCAGTAGAATCGTCCCACTCCCGAAATTGGAGTTGCAAACCTTTCGGAGTTGGAGGGTCAAACTGAGAGGACATCATATCACATTTGTTCTATGAATCACTTAAACTTTGCGGAAAAGTTTACTGCTGCATTTGGATTGAATACTCCATGTACATTTTTAGTTGCAGCCAACAACTCTCACTAGATTGCCCCTAGTCTGGGACTACGCATCAACGGATTCCTGCAGTTTTACACAACATATCAGAAAGGCGATTTTAAATATTTTAAACTATTATTGTTCGGTAAAACGTGTGTGTTAAACTTTTTTTCCCTTTTTTTAGGAAAAAATTATAAAGCTCGAGAAATTTTTATTCAGAAACTGAACGTGATCCTTTCATACATATTCTATTATTCGGTTGTGTTCGACGCACTCATTTATGTCTTCAGTCTACACTGGACAAACCCTTGAAGACCATCAATTGCTGGCTACTGGCTCTCTACCCGAGTGCCACACCAGGTCCTAATGATTTATACTTTCTGGTTAGATATATAATAAGATTTGGAGCACGAGTTCCCATTTTACTGGTTAACTACGGGATTTGGTTATTACATGTTGGCCTACATGACTACCGTCGTACAAACTCTCTGTACCTCAAACTTAACAGTTTACATTCAAACTTATTTCAATAGCGCAACATCCCAAAGCGAAAGGTTTGTGGCTCGTCAACAATATTTGATGCTCAGAACCATTCAAACTCTGGGATTGCTGAACAATGAGATAACGAGCAACAATTTGGTACCCACGGTTTTTACTTCAATAATATGTCCAGCTTTCTGCTTGGTTGGTTTAATTCGAACGGAATGGATATACGAAAATCTATTTTCGTTAGCATTTAGTGGTGCCATGTTTACCAATTGCTCACTGGCCTTGATATTATTGCTAAGGGGCATGGTACAAGTGTATTTGAAGTACAAACACACATAAAATGTTTTAAACCTTCACATTGCAAACTCCAAGTATCGGTATTATTGGTTATTTTGGAAAAAGTTTTACAAATCTGGTAGGCCTATCCGTATTAATCTTGGACCAGTGAATTTTCTAGACGCATCGACACCACTTACATGTGTTGATACTTCCCTCAGTTTGACAGTCCAAATTCTTTTGATGTTTCAATAACCACCTTTAAATCCCTTTATTTCTCTGGTTTTCAAGTCAGAAAAAGTGAGCTATTATTGTTGCACTAATGCATGTCTGTAGTCCATAATTAGCGTTTTTGTTCCTTTAGGTTTGTGGAGAAACTTACATCATACAGCAGACGTTTTACTTCAATGAGTACAAGTAGCATCCTACTCGCATTCGTGCAATTACGCCAAAAAACACAAGCCCATTTTATGGAATATATAGAAGATGTCCATGTGAACTAGGCTCTTCATCGCCAAATTTGCATTTTTGGCACCAAGTAAGTTAGAAAACAAAAAGACTTGAAGTCACTGATAGAAGTAAAAATGCAACGCATCCATAATTCTAATTTTTAAGGTATTGTTTTAGTCGTTAGCCTTCAGGACAAATAGCAGATGGATTACTTTCAGCCACAAATATAAACTTTCTAGTTGGTTGTCTTGGAGTTTTAAAACAACCCTGGTTTTTACAGCAACAACCGCATTGCATTACTTTGTGACAAATTATAGCCCTTCCAAGTGCTTCTATAACATGCCTTAATTCCCAAACAAATACAAATAAGCAAATGCTCAACAAGACAAAAGTAGATTGAAATATAGTCCACATTCTCGAATCCATCTCTAGTTCTATTGCAATAACGGACTCCAATTCAAATTTCTTGTCTTTAATAATTTGCTTGTTATTGTTCAATGCGGTCCAAAACATCCTGATTCCACTTTCAAACAGAAGAAGTCCCAAAGTGCGCTTGACAATTTGGGTAACAACAGAATGTTCCAGCCTGGCTCCAAGGAGGTTTGCATTATATTTCTTTTTAACCTGGTGACAATCAGCCAGCTCATTTTTACCCCGTTTGTTTTCACCGAGCCAGCGAAACCTGTCACTTTTAATTGATGGAATGTACTCAAGAGACCTTCCAAGTTTTCTAAAAATCCCTTTTTCCGATTTATACTGCGCATTAGTAAAATCCATCTGTTTTCTTAATCTTTCATATTTAGGTATTGGTTGCATCCAATATTTATCAGCATTAAAGCTGCTCTGGAATCCCTCCCCTATCAATGCAGGTTCGAAATTTTCCACCAAATTTTTTCTAACTGCCATGAAACTCTGGTTCCAGTTTTGGGGAATGTTGAGACTTGCAAATATTATCACTTTGTATCCGTCGGAAAGAAGCTCGCTTAAAGTTTCTCGTATGTATGGCGTTGGAGGAACAATCATTGTTTCTGTCATTACACAAGTGTATAAAAATTTTAAAATGAAGCACACAACTATAAAAAGCAAGCCTACTTTATTTACTCTATCAGACGCATTATTTATGACTATATTGTAGGTGTTGAAAAGAATGTCACTAATTGTAAACTTGCCTTTAGACGCAGTTTGACTCACGGATTTAATGATAATTAGGTAAATAATGAAACCTACAGACGAAAAGCAAAGAGAAATCCAAATGTACATATCAAATGGCTGTCCCAAAATTTGAACCATATTTGGTGTAGTTTGTCTCGCTTTATCATCACAATAATGAAGGGTATGAATTCTAACATCATCATCTTATATCCAATTATCCCCTTCCATATGCAATTTATTTTTGCTATTCATAAATTCCGTCCAAATCAGAATCGTTTTGAAGTAAATATTCGGACAAGGATTTGAAGCACCCTTTCCAAACACAACAGAGTAGTTAAGGTGGTCGCCCATTTCTACTGATATGAATGCCGTGACGTGAGTACAACCCTTTTGCTTGTGGAATCCGCGAACAATTAAGTCAGCGTTTGTGTACTCACAGTAGTCTCTTTTCTTCACCTTGTTTAATTTATTCATATGCTGAATATCAACGTTAATTAGTTGTTTTGATAACAATTCTTCCCAAGAAAGCTCTGGGTTGTATTCAAATGGAACTTTGGAAATAAACCCTTTAGGCATTTTAATATCTTTAAACCCTTTCAACAAAAGCTGTATGAATCGACGGTTGAAAAGTTCTTTCTGTAGTAGCAGTTTCTTCTCAGGTTCGCATTGAAAGCAACCCCATTCCACCATCAAAATGTTTTCGCTTCCAAAATCCACAACAAGAAGATACAATAGTACTGGGGGAATCATTTCTGAGACGTGGCCGTGCTTGAAAGCTCGTTGCAATCGATTTGATCGGTCCAATGTTATGCTCAGGATTATGGTATCAGATAAGCTTGTAGGAAATCTTCCACTAGCTATGAATCGTAACCATATTTGCCACTTGCGATTGAGAAAATCATAACTCGTAGAGCTCATCCTGATTTGCGAGACATCTGTCAGTATTAGTGCACAAAATGTTTTGCTAACAGAAGCTAAAAACTTGGATGGATAATGGGTTTTTGAGTCTGTTAAATTTGACAAAAGGATCTCAGTTTTCAGAGAATTCAGTTTAGTTATCGAAGATATTTCAGTGTCTTTAATTACCCACGTAAACCTACTAGACCTGTAATTTACCTGAATAACTTTATTAAGAAAGCTATTCGTCTTTAACTGCGGAACGTTTGCGCTGGTTGCTGGGTTTCGGACAACATAAATCGTACAGAAAGAGTACTTTGCAAAGTTTATATCCAGTTTAAATGTGTTGCAAGGAATAGCAATGCACAAAATCAGTGCGTAATTAAGAATCAACCTGTTTGACTTCATGTTTGCACACTGTATGTTTTACTTTGTTATTTTAAGTTTTTTTACAACTTTGCGTTACGCTTACTGAAAAGTGCTTAATAGTTTTCAGTTAAAAAATCATGTCGGTGATGTTTAGTCTGACGTTTTTGTTTTTGTAATGTGTGAATAATGTGAAGAAGGGAATGTCGGAAAAGAAATGGCTCGTTGCTAATAGGTTTTGGAATTGACTGTCATTATGATGTCGGGGATTCCTAACAACAGTTTTCATACCAGTTAAACGTAGGGTCTATAGTATCACTCAAAAAAGTTTCGACGCGTTGCTAACAACATAGCCAAAGTAATTTGCGCCACTTCGATTGGATTGATACCATTTACGATATGCTAAGCATGGATTGCTCAACTTATGTATAAAGCCGTGTAATATTAAATCGGAAATGAAGTCTGAAAGCAATCAAATGTTGGTAATTAGATCGGAAAGAAATCCAATTTCAATACAAATTAATAAGAAAAAGTAATACCACTAACCTATTTACATAAATGTGTAAAATATAGAAATGTTGGAGCAAATGAAAAAAATTCTGGAAACTTTCTAATTTTTTACCTGTTGAACAAAAGAAATAAATTGACTATAAAACGGCAATTTCTTTTACGTGGTTTTGATTTTGGCGATGTAGAAATAGTTTTTAAAGCTTTAAGTTATTTATAAATATTTATTTTGATAACATGATAGGTGTTTTTAAGTAATTTTATTGGCAAATAAAATATACAGATAAATATATTATTATGTCAGTTTTCTACAGTATAATATGCAATAAAAGTTAAATGTTTCTTGTTGTTTTAGTACTACATAGTGTATTATGGTATTATAAAAGTTCTTGACAATTTCCTTAAAGTCTGAAAATACTTACTTACGGATTTTTCTAGCCATATAATTAAATCAATGAATGACCACCAGAACCATTTCTCGTAGAAACTTGTATGAAGCTTGTTGTGGGTGCAAATGTATCATTCCTTTTATGCTTGAAACATATATTGACGGGACATATCCTTGTAGTAAAATGCCAGAAAGGCATTAGCTCCAACAAAAAAACAATGCAGCACATGCCGAACAAGACGAACGTCAATTGGAAAATTGTCACCACTCTAGTGTCCATCTTCAGTATCTCTACCGAAATCAATTTTGTTATAAATTTACTATCCTGAGCAATTCTTGTTCGGTCTACTAATCCATTCCAAAATAGTCTTATTCCACTTTCATATAGCAAAACGGATAACGTTCTTTTGACCACTGAACCAACGCGAGAAGGTTCCACCCAAGCAAACAAAACGTTAGCATTATATTTCGTCTTGATTTGATGGCAATTAGCTAAGTTTACTGTTACTCCTTGGTATTTTCTATAATATCCATAGTTGACGCTTTTAATAGATGGAATGTACTCAAGAGATCTTCCAATTTGATTAAAGATCCCCTTTCCGGACTCGTAAATGGCATTTTCTACATCGATTATTTCCTTTTTATAGGAATACCTCCATTTTGTAAGTTTGTCAGTCCAATACTCATCAGAACTCAAGTTTGTTTTAAATCCTTCTCGTTTCAGTGCAACTCGGAATATCTCAAACAAACGTTTGCGATAGTTTGCCGTTTTATCTCTAGAAGAACTATCCCAGTATATCTGACGATCACGTGGAGAAATCATTTTGTATCCGTCGGTAAGGAGCTCACTTAAGCTATCGCGAATGTATGGCAAAGGGGGAACAATCATGTTTTCTGTCATCACGCAAGTGTACACAAACTTTAATATAAAACAAACGAAAATGTAAACCATGCAAACTTTAGTGGGTTTCTCAGCCACATTGTTAATTACAATATTGTAGGTTTCAAAAAGGATGTCACTAAACACAGCTTTGATTTGAGGCTTATGTGCAGTTTGACTCCTAAATCGACTCAGCAGACGAAAACATACAAATATTACAGTAGAAACGCTAAGAATAATCCAAATAAATATATCAAATGGCTTCCACAATATTTGTATAGTATTAAACATTACTTTCTTTGCCTGTTTGTCACAATAGTGCAGCGTGTAAAGTCTAACATCATCATATATCCAATTCTGACGTTCCATATACCATGTTTTAAGCAGCGACGTGCCGTCAAATACTGTCCACCTAACTACAGCATCGAAATAGAGATTTTGCCATGGATTAGTTTTGTGAGTTCCAAATACCACAGAAAAGTTTAGGTTGTCACCCATTGCAGTTGATATGAAAGCCGCAATATGTGTACAGCCATTTCTTTCAAAAGAGCCAACAAAATGATACTGAATGACATTTATTTTTTCATATTTGCAGTACTCTCGTTGCTCACCGTTCAGTTTATTTAGGTATCCAATGTCTATGTTAATCAACGGTTTTGAAAGAAGTCCTTCCCATGAAATATCGGGGTGTTTGTAAAATGGAGTTGGGGTTGAAACACTTCTTGGTGACTTAAAAATCGGAAACCTTGCCAATAAATACTTGGTAAACCTATCTGTAAACGGTTTAGTTTCGACAAGTTCCCTTTTCTCTAACTCGCACTGGTAACAGCCCCATTCCACCTGAAGGATTTTGAAGTTTTCCACATCAACTACGAGAAGAAACATTAGAACTGGCGGTACCATGGCAGAGCTGTATGCGTCTTGAAACTTTTTTCGTATTCGGTAATTTGGGTCTGACGTGAAGGTTAGGATAACATTATCAGCTGAACTCAATGAAAAGCTTTGTCCAACCGCAGCGAGCCTCAACCAAATTTTCCATTGAATATAGAGTTGGTAGTATTTATGTGAGGGTAACTTAAGATTGACTTGGGAAGCATCCGACAATAAAACCGTGCACGATGGCTGAGCAACGCTGTTTAAGAATTTACTAGAAATAAAGCTGCTTGTAGCTGTGGCATTTCGATATTTTGAGGGTATTTCTAAACGCGATGTTTTGGAACACATTGGCAATAGATGGTCAGCTACAACCCATGCCAGATTGGGTTGACGATGCGTTTGAATAATTTGATTCAGAAAACCATTAGTTCTCGACAAAGTAGATTTACAATCTTTTTTGTTTAGTCTAACGACAAATACTGTGCAGAAAGTATATTTCTTAAAGTTTATTGGCAGTTTAAAGGCACTGACAATTGTGAGGCTACAAAAGAGTACTACTAGGTACGTGGTCAGTATATGCGGTTTTTCGAAAAACATTTTTTATGAAGTACCTAACTTAACGATACTTACATACATCTATCTGGGTTTTATAATTAGTTTGAAAAGTGTGTTTAAAAGTTGCTACATAAAATAAAATGACCTGAAAGATAAAATTGTTCGTTATAGTTTGGTTACTGATACCAAACGCTCAACCTCAAGCAAAAGGAGTTATGAATATGTGCTTAAAGAAAAACTCATTACCTGAGCTCATTACGTTTCTAGCTAGAACTTTAAATTGCGATGATACCATCACTGAAATGGGATCCATGAACTGCGTCAGTCTACTCAGAGCCTTAATACACATCCCTCTGACATCATTCCGTTCTGTTGGATAATGAGTTGTTGTAGCCATGATGATACACATATTTTGTGGATCATCATCATGAAGTCTTTTGGCCTCTGAAAAATTTTTCTCTTTTAAAAATAAGTAAAAAGTAATAACAAGTAACTTGTAAGTTATTTATTCCTCTGAGCACATTTCCGTAACTACCTTTCTGTTGCTAATAAGTGTGACGTACCAAATGAATGTCCCTATAATGTATTTTTTCAATTTCCAATGACTACACACAATTATTTCTACCAACACTCGTTTTTTATCGTAGCCAGACTATCGAATCATAATTTGATGGCTAGTGAATATAAAATACTTATTACATGAAAAACGTGCTGGAAACTTATCAGAAAACTTCAATCTAAATAACTGTCCTCAATATGAATTGCTGTGTTTTAAATTGGCAACCCTTTACAGATGTTATTGAAAAAGAGAACCGTAAAGGCTTTTTTGGTAGTGGTTCTTTAAAATAAAACTAAACCGGTTTCGAGTTTTAATTGAAAGAATTGTATTTACAACCAAATTAAGGTTAGGTGGGTATCGTAAAAAATCTATTCAGGCTTATGTATGAAAACGTAACACCAAAGTCAGCAAGCTAGCTGTAACAGACAACCCAATACCTTAATAAACTTAATTAATAGGAGTACAAATCACTTTCAGTGGGTTATCGATAAATCATGTCCAACGAGGTAAATATATTCAAACATTACGCTTCTTTATTAATTTGTGAAATATTGAAGCATGTTAGATTTACCATACAAGCATGTAAAAAACCATGCAAACCAAAATCATAAATTCTCAAAATAATTTCCATTTACTAAAAGAATAGATGGAATGAATATCAAGAGGGAGTGCAATATTCAGTTTGACAGAAGCAAGCAACTCAGTGCGCAGACAATATACATTAAAGTTTTTCTAAACAAATTTATACCGTCAATTTTTCTTGCAGCAAAGAAGACAGCGATGGAATATAAAAGGTTTGTCAGTATCGAGTCCAATCCAATAAAACTATGTATATTTTGTGAGTATATAATCCCATACGTAAAGCGGTAGACACTTTAAAGAGTACCAAAAGAAATTTAATATTCACTGTCCAGCACAATATTTAACAAGCAAAATATAAGTGCCAAACGTTTGTCCAGACTCATCACTATACCTGATCAAAAGATGTGGTTATGAAGGCCGAAATATGTTTATGAATATTTGCCTAAAAACGGCATAATATTTAGTCAAAAATGTGGTCAAATATGTGTTTAAAATCTCAAAAAATTACAAAAATGGGCATAAAACTCCAATGTTTTGTGTACAAAATAGCTTCGATCACTCTTTAACACGTAATCACTTAAATTTACGTTGCTTAGGTTGAATTCTGGACATTTATTAACACATTTTAGACCGTTTTAATGTGAATGAAAATTTCAGAAATTGGGATAAAAATTCTTAAAAACAGGCCAAATTTTCAAAATAACGGCCAATTTGGCTAAAAACGTCAAAATATGTTACTATACATGTTGTATGTGCTAAAAACTCAAAATATGTGAAATATGTGGAAACAACATGGTTCAAATGACTCCATTTGTGACAAAACTTTCACCTACAAAGTTTGGTTGCAGCTCGAGAACGCATAAGAAACATATACGATGAACAGGTCTACTCATCACTTTCTCAGACCCAGACTTTGTTATCAGTGATTGTCATCAAACTGTTTACGGATTCTTTGGGGATGTCAACTACTTTCTCAAAAATTTGTTGGACAGTTGAGACGTAATGCAAAGTTCTCAACTTTGGGACACAAAGTTTCACAATACCTGTGCAAAGTGGCGATAGCCCTTCCAGCCATTAAAATTAAATTTGGATAGAATAACTACATTGATAAACTCGCACCTATAATGTTTCAAAACTTTGCAACCTCCAAGGTTATCGATGCACTGCTGATCGTTTTAGAGGCAAAAAAGAATTTGGTATAAAAATATATTATAGGTAACTTTCGCTCCACTATGTACGTTGCTTTCAAATGCAAATTTTGTTGAAATGTTTTATCAGAAAATTTCGTTACCCTCTATGTTATTGCTATAAATATATTAGCTTCTAGAATAATGTAAGTCACAAAATATAGCATTTAGGTCCCGTTGCTTAACAAGTCTACTTAAAACAACTGTTAGTTTAAAACCGGAAACAATAATACATATACAAACATTATAAATAAAGAATACCATCCAAAACCATGGCATCTGTACTCGTTCTTCCCCATTTTGCATTGGAGTTATATTGAGACGCTCAAGCTGATACCAAACATCGCATACAACTCTGAAAATCTTATCATTTAATCCAACTTCTAAGGTTTCAACCTTCGGTATGAGCTCCGAGAGCCTGAGTATTTCCCCAGCACTGCATCCATCGTAAAGCTTGCGGTGGTGTATAAATCGGCTTTGTTGTGTTACCATCACCTAAACCTGAGTCAACTTGAAAACCAACCGATCCTCAAAAAGCAGACTGCAAACGACCCTCTCAAGAATCAGATACTCATTCAAAAACACAAGGTGTTGGAACACACATTCCAAGTTATCTGAAAACAAGGAAATTGAGCCAAATGGGAAGTGACTGCATGGCACTGCTGCAAAATAATTTCTATAAGTTTTCCGTTTCACTTCCAATAATTCATGCGGATACTGAATGGGTTGCTTAATGTCTTCTCATCCCCCTAGGACCAACTTCCGTTTCAGTATTCGGTGCGGAAATGGATTGAGGTTTATTGGGGAAAAGAGTTCACTCCCGAAATCACTTCGTCCAACATTTTGACTTTACTCAATGGCTCAATTCGCTTTCTATACTCAGTCAGTGCTCAGGAACCTAATTAGTCACCTAACGCTCCAACTAATTTTTGTTCTGAACTGCGAATCATTCAATCACTAAAATTAACTTTTAAAATTGCAAAATTTAATCTATAATCTCTAATCTAGGAGATCAAAGTCAAGTTACTTATTTTGTAATCATTAATAAAAGAATCGGAATAAAATAGCTTAATCTGTAATATGGAGAACAACAAACCTAGATTAACCGAAAGCGTGAAGTTACCCCACACCCCCACAAACGTGAAGTTACCCCACACCCCACAAACTCGATTCTACCCCACACAAACGTGAAGTTACCCCCACACCCACAGCTCGATTCTTACCCCACACCCCACAAACGCTGATTACCCCACACCCCACAACCGATCACCCCACACCCCACAAACGTAAGTTACCCCACACCACAATTTTCCCCAATTCGATAACGTTGTGCTATGAGATAAAAAAAGTGCCAAAAATTCCAATAGAATTCCTAGTCCTTCCACATTATCGTACGTTTACATCAAAATCTACACGTTTCTCGTGTTTTCGGATAGTTGCATCCAATTACCCACATTTTCATCAGAAACCGTAATTAAAACTCAATTTACGTGTTGTTTTTTCAAAATTATTTTAGTACATTTAAGCCATGGCACAACGTTATCCAATTTACGACGTTGTGTTCGTGTGGTAAAATCGGGATGTGATTGTGGTCATATCACCCACCAATATTTTTAAACTGGGGAGACACCCTGCAAAAAATTCCGGTCCCATTTTTAAGCATTAGTTAGTATTGCAGGCCCTGAAAGTCAGAAAAGTGGCAGTTAAATACTACCAAGCTATCCATTATAATATAGATAGATGATAATTGAGGAGGATTAATGACAATTAAGGAGTACACGCAACAATTCAGGAGTATAAGCAACAATTAATGATATTGTTTGATTTTACTCTACTGGCTACCAGCATTTATTGAGTTATTATTGCAGGCGCTTTCATGTCCTATTGCTACTTAAAACTTTTCGAAAAATATGCCATAATTAGCTTTTTAAAACTTTATTTTTACAAAGAAGTTTATACGAAAATTCAATTAGCAACAAATTTAACGAATACGGCCCAAAAAACTCGGAAATTACATGCAATATAAGTTTGAAGAAAATTGGAAAATTTATGCTTCTAAAAATTAAATTCTTAGTTATTCAAATATTTAAAGCACCAACATTTTATGGAGGTGGTGAAAGCGGACTGTGGGGGGACCGTTAATTTTCTAGAAAGGGGACGATTGCATGATGCCCTTTCTTGCCTGGTTGCGGGCATTGATTGTCGGGTAATTTGTGGATGTGAGGCAAATTGAGCTGTGAAAACGAGCGTGGGGCAAACGTGGGGGTGGGGGTAGAATCGAGTTGTGGGTGGCGTAACTACGGGTGCGGTAGAATCGAGTTTGTGGGTGTGGGGTAACTCTACGTTTGTGGGGTTGTGGGAGAATCGAGGGGTGTGGGTAACTTACGTTTGATGGGGTGTGGGGTAAATCTTCACGCTGTCAGATTAACCCTAGTCTGTAATTAGCAGCACAAGTTTGATTAATCGTCCAAGTCCTGGTTCCACGTAGATGAAGTAGTGCCCCGGTAGTTTAATTAAATGGTTGCAAGGACTAATTAGGCTCCGCAGCACTGACTGACACCACAACCAACAACTCTTCTTCACAACCAACACTCCACTCCAGCAGCTGAGAAAACAAGAGCGGGTGTGAAACGTAATGCTTGTTAGATGACTATCTTGTCTGTGCTGCTTGTAGTAGTGCTCGTAAGTCTGACTGTAAACAACTGTCTCCTCTCTAATTCTTGTCTTTTAGTTTGCTCAAATTAATTATATTTACCAGAATTAGCATCGCCACCTATTTCAAACAATCAGAAACGGACACAGGTGCCAGGAGCATAGGAAATAGTCACATAAGTTTCCAGTTTTTTCATCATGGATCAGTTTCGGAAAAAAAAGAAAGTCCTGCCAAAAAGCTAACAATCCATTACCACTTCCACCACCACAAGAAGAAAATGGTATCGCAGATGATTCTATGAATCCAATGACTAACTGTGTGGTGAGCGTTGAACATTAAATGATAATGAACATACTCTCATCTACAATGTTAGATTGCACGTGTTTAAATTGTATTTGGTTTTTCCATTCAGATACTACGGGAGCTTTTCAAAGTGATCCCATTCGACATCCAGGATTTTAGGAATTTTCGACTTGTTTCAAAGTTGTGGCTAAAGTCATCGCTCAGCCGCTGGCGTCAGGAGGCCTGGCTGCATGTGAGAGATGGGAGAATTCCACGCAAATCTCCCAGCACTTTCCTTTTCTACAAACAATATTTGAAACTGCTGAGTTTACCCGGTGACCCCCACCAGCATGTCGGAAATTATGCTTTTCGAAAACTGAAATTGAGCAATATTAATGGAACCAGTGGAAACTTCTTGAAGGAGGATGCTCTCCTCTCATTTTGGAGCAAAATTGGGAGCTCACTCACCCACTTGAAGGTGCTCCACACAAGTTTAAACCCTGCTGAAGTCATCAGCAAGGTTATCTTTGAGATGACTCCAAAACTTAAGTTTTTGTCATTGGAACGAGACACCTTTGTTGGGAGTGTGCGAAATCTGACAACCCAGTACGGGATCCAGGAACTCAGCGCTTCCTGTTTGGAACGAAAAAGTAACCCTTGCCTTCAGAGGTACAAAGAAATCTGAATCATTTGGAAATCCGAATCAGTGGTTGTGGGCACTTTGAACTTTCCTGGATATATTTATTTCTCCGATTTCCAAACATCAAGGTGAAAATGGAAAACTGTTCGAAGTAATAGAGTATTTAACATTGAAATGTAGACTTATTTTTCTGTTTTTATTTTCCATTTCAGTCGGTTAAACTTGACAATATCCCAGGACCGTATCGCTCGTACAACAACGATCGTACCACCGTGGACCACGACGAGCTTTTCAGAATTTTTCATTCAATAAAAGTCGCTCGGGAACACGGAGATCCGGACACCCTGTCAAATCTGAATCAGCTCGAGCTCATCAATTCAGGACAGAAATGGCTTGGTGTGTTCCGACCTGAAATTTTGAACCTTCTCGGCGAACTAAATTTTCCCATGACCACCCTTGCCTTTGAGGTTGACTCCATGCAAAATGTGGCTGGTTCAGAGACTTACTGGAGCTGTTCTCTACGACTCTCAAGAGGCTCCTAGTCTACCGACCCCGTTCTCGTTTTATGCGCGAACCCTACTCCCAATGCTTTCCTTATGCGTGTGGATCTACCTCATCTTGAAGAGCTGAAGCTCATTGGACCGATTGTTGTCAACCTTGAGTTCCTGGAGCATACATCCTCCCTCAAAACTCTGGTGCTGTTGGATGGACCAACTCGAAAGGAAGTTGTGGATGGCGTCAAATCGTACATGGATTTCTCATTACGCCAGTGTCCGACGCATCCTGATAATCAAGGAAAATGTATACTTGGTGCAGGTACAAATGATATTATTGCTAGCACAAATTTTGCAAGTGAGCCAATGAAAAGCCTGGTGTTGAGCCAGATGGAGGAGTTTATTGTTGGCGATGAGCTCTGTGATGGGAAGCAGGTTGAAGTGTTGTCAAAATTGATGCCTGGACTAAAAAAGGTTCGCATAGGATTGGGAAATGAAGGGTTCCACGTGGTCTGTAAGAAATAGACTGAGCTTCGCCACCTGGACATCCAGCCTTTTGATGTCGATGAGGAAGGGATGTTGGGGATGGAGAATGGAGTGAAGTACGCTCAAGCTAACGTGATGGATTTGAAGTGTAAGTGAGCAGAACTGTATAATGGAAGATTCTTATTATTACGCTCAAAGTCAAAGTTTATATTTATTTACAGTGTTTATAACCTGAAATAGATTTAGTGTCACTCAGAATGGGTTCTCATTCTCGTGACCAACACAAAGGAGGGTTGACAAACAACTCCATTGTTGACGGTCTGCTGGTTGCAGAGAGCTTGAAAAATGTGTCCTTTTCACAGGAACCCACGGTATTATATTGTGCTCTGATTAGTTTTTAATTGGGAGGCTGAAGAGTGAAGGAATGTATAATGCGTTTGGTTTGTTTCACAGGCATGCAAGAAGGTGCAGAAGATGCTAGCTGAGAAGTTTTATAATGCAACTATCAACTAAAATTACAACCACGGTAGGTGAAGCATGTTTTGGATTGAAATGAATTTGTATAAAATATTATTTTCTACCAACTAATATTCTCAATATACAAAATGTACTTAAATATCGAATTATATATATCATATTTAATGGTAATAAAGTTAATCATCGTCGATAATCTGTGGCGTAGAAACTCAGCAGTTACGCTTATCCATCCTAGTTTTCTTACTTGGGAAAAATGTTACTTTTCGGAAACTTCATCTCCAGCTGTCTTCGAACATGAATTGATACCTAAGCGAACCACAGATAAAACTGGTTGAAAATGTGTAAAGATCATAAAATTTCTCACAAAGATTGGATATATATGAAACATTTACCTGAGGTGGCAGGTGTAGTCCGTGTACATTCTCAAGATTAGGAAGAGCCAGAATTCCATCCAAAATCATAGCATCTGTAAACCCCTGTTGATCTCTGGCAAAGACAATAAAAATTCCCTTCAAGTTCGTCAAATCAGTTAGATTTGGGTGCCGGTACTTCTCCCCACTTTGCTCATCCTTTCCGAGAAACGCTTCTTCCGTAACTCGATAAGAAAGCATTGTGAGTTTCTCCAGCTTTTTCCAAACCTCGCACAAAGCTCTGAAACTCCCATCATCCAATCCAATGCTCAAATCCTTGAGATTCGGCATGAGTTTACCAAGCCTCCTGATTTGCTCAGCGGTGCTACAAGTATCATCGGTAATCCAGAGCTTCTCCAATTTAGGAAAATTTACATCACGTAAACCCAGAGTCAAATCAGCGTCCATTCCATCCTGTCTAAATGGTTTGTAGAATAACTTCTCCAAGTTTGGA
Organism: Orchesella cincta; assembly: GCA_001718145.1. Lineage (NCBI taxonomy): Eukaryota > Metazoa > Arthropoda > Collembola > Entomobryomorpha > Orchesellidae > Orchesella > Orchesella cincta. The sequence goes on along the minus strand of LJIJ01003056.1, from coordinate 3,073 downwards.
CAGTCTTTCAAAAACGTGAGGTTTGGGGCAATGGATCCCCAGAGGCAAAGCTGTTTAAGACTCAAGAACTTGAGTTCAAATGGAAAGTTTCGAAACGGCCCTATATCCTCACAAAACGACCGCTCAACTTCCAAAAACTCGAAAGGATGCTGAAGGAGTTCCATAAATGTCTTTTCCCCAACCGACTGGTTTATTGATATGGCCAGTCTTTTGAGTGGAAACCCAAGCCGATTTATGTAGGAAACGAGTCTACGGCCTAAAGGAGGCCACGGCCTACAATACAGGTAGTTAAGAATATACTGTTTGCAAACTGAACACGAAATTAATTCATACAAAAATGGTAAACTGACCTCAAGTTTATATCCTCAAGGTTGGCTAAATAACGTGGACCATGTTCTTCTCGCAAGACTCCGACGCTGTTAAAAAACTCGCGTAAATCAGATTCGTTGCCGATAGTAAGCTTTCCAAGTTTCTGTAAGAACATGACATCATTAGTTTGAATTCAGTAACTTTTAAATTATTATTATGAACTGCAACCAACCCTAATGTTTGGAAAGTGAATCAAGAGTTCTATCCACGTTATTGGCAAATAATTAACTACCACCCCAAACTCTCCATCCTGACGGATTTCAAAAAGACCTATGCTAAACTCCGTCAGATTGTTCTGAACTTGCTCGGATGGTATCAAAGCATGCTGGGGCAGTTTTGGATCCAGTCTCCTGGCTCTCCTGGCAAGTCTCTTGGTGGTGTAAACGTTACCAATCAAGGTCAAACACTGGAGATTGGGTGTCTTCTCAAAAATCACGGTGCGGAGGTCTGCAACTCCTGCAAAACTTGACTTTTGGAAGGTCAGGTGTGTCATTACAGGTCCGACACGATTCCAAAATCGAATTTGCTCTTGCTCTTCATCCTGATTCACTGACTGGAGATCAATTTTCCAGTTTTTTAGGAAGTATTTCCGAAATGGATGCTGAACCAAGTTGTACTCATCAGTTTCGAGAAGCTGCAGGTATTCCTGGCGTGAAATCCCTGAAGCACATTCCTCCTCATCGTCAGATTCTTCTACATCCATCCAATCAGAATCACTATCACCATCCTCATTTCCCTCCTTGTCGTGAAGACAGAGCCACGCATTCTGTCGCCACTTGGAGAGCGACAAGTTGTTCCAAGCTCGTGAAACCAACCGGAAGTTTCTGAAATCTTGAAGCTCGAAAGGAGTTAACTCAAACAGCCGTTCGAGAACCTTTACAAATAAAAATCAAGAAACATTTTACAACAATTCTCCCCCTATTGAAAAATAAGTTATCAAAATGAGTTATCATTTGTACGCACTACAGGATTCAGTAACGGATGATATTCGCCTCTCCACCAGCCATAGCGGCTCCAGGTGGAAGTGGAACTATTCCTGCCATTAAGAAAGGTCCACTGAACAACCTCCACTGCTAAATTGAACTAATTGTCCAAAAAAGAATTAATTCTCGACTTCAAAAAAAAAATTACGCTAGGAGCTCTGAACAGTCTGAACCTGTCAAGCACAAAATGTAAACAAAACAGGAATCAACAAAATCCCACTCATCCGCATATTTTGTCATAGAGCGTTCATTTATTTAGGCGCATCTCAATCTCTTTTTGGGGTTAAGTATACCGAATTTATGGATTTCGGGAAGAAGAGGAGAAACTGATTTTGAATTATAGTGTCTCGATCTCGGTCCAATGCTATTCTTCGGTAAAATCCGTTTGTTTGGTGACAGAAATTGAGCTTGTGAGGCAAGGCCACCTAGAGAGATTCACCTAAGCATTATTCCTTGCTCCATGCGCATGGTCTTCGCCTTGCCTTAAGGATTCTCATCTCATGCACAAAAATGTGCTTTCCATTCAGTTTAGTGTTTCCAATAGCATTCATACAACAAGTTGTGCTTTGAGAATGAGTGGAATGGAGTAATTAGCCATATCCGCCCACTTCTCTTAGATTTTTTCTCATCTCATTTCCTTTGAGTTTTGAGTACTTTGGCAGTAAAATAGAGTTTATAGTTTTTTTTTCAGATTCCTTGTTCAATTATACTTATTCACCAGTTAGTTTAGAAATTAGGATTACGCGTATTTTGATCACATTTAATTTTGGGTTAATGTGAGAAAATAAAATAAAAAATACAAAATTATCAAAAAATACATTTCAAATTAATCAGTGCTTCTTCCGCTTTCATTTCATTTCACCGTATTCATATACATTCAGTTCGTGTTTGTTTTTGACAAGAATTCCATATTCCATTCCTTCTTGACTATCGCCTCGTGTAGTTTTTGTTTTGCTTTTGCTCAGAAGTCGGACAGGAAAACGGCACTCAACTTTTAAGTGTTTAATTCCAGTTTCAAATCAAACAACTTAGGTTATCATCGCTGTTACCTTTGTTACTCAAAGAAAGATAGAGAGAGAGACAGGTTTCTTGATTTCTTCAAGATGAAGCGGGTTCGGAGACATAAAAAGGACGTCCAGTCGGAATCTCGTTCCAATCAGTTATCGCCCGCGGATAACTATGTGGAAGATGATAGCTAAAAATCCAATGCTTCAATGAAGTGGTGAGTTCGAATGCTTTGATAAATGAATAAATTTTAGTTTTATCGAGTTCAGAGTTTTGAGTGTTTATAAACTGAGCTGGTCTTTTATTTCAGATCCTTGCCGTCATCTGTTTGAAGTAATCCCATTCAACTGCCGGGATTTCAAGAAACTTCCAGACTAGTTTCAAAGTTGTGGCTTGAAGACTTCCCTTGGTCGTTGGCGTCAGGAGGCTTGGCTTCACGTGAGGGATGGACCACGTCGGATTGACAATACTTGCATGATTTACAAGCCTTATTTGGAAATGCTGAGTTTGCCTGGAGACCCTCATCAACTGCTTGGAAAGTATGCGTTCCAAAAATACAAACTGAGCAGTCCACCAACACAGCGCAAAATTTTCAGTGAGGAGGCTCTTCTCCCATTTTGGAGCCAAAGTTGGTCCTTCACTCACTCACTCACCATTGAAGGTCCACTGAAGCAGATCTAGGACCACGAAAGCTCCGCTTTCGAGAATTTTGATTA
>LJIJ01003055.1:0-21616 GCA_001718145.1 Orchesella cincta | reverse complement strand
AGGATTTTTTTTTTGATTTGAATACTTACAACGTATTTACTGGTTTTTGGTTTAAACCATTATATTTGAATAATGTTTGAATTTCTTAATGAGAAATTGGAGGGATTTTTATATGCTGTAGATCACATTACTCAGAGCACTGCATAATTTTTTCAATTGTGGTTTGTTTCTCGTAAGCAGGTGCAATCTGAATAGAATCTATGTTAGTATAATTTTTTAAATTGAGGCTTGAATATTTGAATAACTGAACTGAATAAGCATTGAGTAGCTCATGTTAAGTAGGGGATTCCCTTAGGGAATTAATTGACAATAAACTATTATTATTATTATATTATTAGTATATTCAGAACCAATTCCTCCGTAATTGCAATTACTTGCAATTGTTTAGGTGAATTTAATGTGTGCTGAATAAGAAATCCGCGAGTTTTATATGTATATGACAAAGTGTATCAGACCAACAGCAGCATTGTCCCACCCGGTGGAATTCCAAGGTTACGACGTTACGGGAAAGTTTAGGATACACAAAATCGGGAAATTGGACTATGCTGTACAAATGGTTACCGGGAAGAAATGTTTTTTCCCATTAGCGGTTGTCACTACCTTTATAAAAAAACTACGTGAAGCAAGTATGCTGTAAATTTAAAACATGATTCTCACTGAGTTGTCGTATGAAAAACGTTGTGATATGACCGAACTTAATACTTCAGTACTTTTGTTGTCAGTGAGAACTGTCTTTAACATTTCAAAACAAACTTTAGCTGACAATGAACATTATTCATTACACAAAAGTTTTGTCTGCAATCATTAATTTCCAATTTTACCTAACATGATATTTCTTATTTGGCAAGATTTCATTTTGTAATGCTTCTTGTACAGAAGAGGAAAGTTACTGGTCGCGTTTGCAAAATAGACAATTTTAGAACACACAACTCGGGTTGGTCCGTTTGCTACTCAATAAGCAACAATAAATGTACACTAGATAAAGCGATGGGGACAACTCTCGATTACTTGAATGTACATTGTGCCATATAAATTAATGTCACTGAAATTCATTCATCGGGTATTTGAGAAATACAAGGGGCTTCATTTATTCTTGGCACCGGGGTTCTGGACCTATAGTTCCGCCACTGCCGTTTCCTATCTCTCCATGTTACTAAGACGGTAGCAGAATTCTGCTACCGGGTAGCAGAATTTGGCTACCTAGCTGCAACTGATCATAGACAAATTGATGTTGTTCGAGCCAAAGTACTATTGAGGAAAACTTTGTTACCGTTCCTCTCGCTCTCCACCACTGCCACCAGCTGAAGTAACAGCTCTGGAAGGCCCAGGTAGCTCAATTTGGATTGGTCCTTACAGCATGGCGACGACAAGCCGACGAAGGTCCAGGCAAATTGGCCATCTTCGCTCTCAGTCTCTGTCGGTGTCCGTTGCGCATTCGCTAAAAGGCGAGAAAAATATGTTTTTATAGTTATGAAATAATTGTGAATTTCATACTGATTTCAGGTGTGATAATGTTTAAATAACTTACTTTGAAGTATCATCTCTCTTAACTTCATGAACTTTAAAGGTTCATTCTGCATAATGGAAGGGTTTTTCTTCCTTAAATCATCTGCAGGTTTTTGCAAAACCATTGTAGATTAAAGTGAATTTTAGATAAATGATTTTTCGCAAAACATACGATTTGCCTTTTTCCTCATACCCATGTTTAAACTTCTCCCTGGCAAAAGGTACTCTCCATCCAAAACGGTCTCCTGAATTGTCTTGAGAACTTCCGGGATGCGAGGATGATGGTCAGAAGCCTCTCTATACTTGGTGAGAGTATGCAGAAGACCCTTACAGTTTACACATAAGGGAAATACAATTTCTTCGCACTGGCGTATTCCTGGAACTTCTTGATGATTAAGTCCATCAGGGCACACAGGTTGATAAGACATCGATGCCTTTCAGATTTGGTTTGAACTGGCTCATTTTGGATGAAGCGCTTCCACACCAATGTAGTGCAGAAAAGGCATGTAGTCTTGTAAATGTCACTGTCAAGGTTCCTCCTCCTGGACCAACGTAGATTTCTCATCGGCATTCTGTCGTCTAAATCATGATGATGAAAAATTCAATTCAAAAGCATTTTGTGTTAATCGGCATTCCGTTAGAAGCCGTAGTACTTATTAAAAGTTAATAGAAACCGTAACAAACGTTAGTGAATATGACGTACCGTTATGACGAGGTTGAGCACCACGAATGCAGCTTGATTGATTTGTAAATGGTTTGTGGGCAAGACACAGCAGTATCTTGTCAGGCCCAACTTGATTGTTTAGGGAACTGTAAAATAGTTGTTAATAAATTATTACTCGCATCATTGCATATAGAAGCAAAATGTATTTCCTGAAAGTAGATATAATATTGAATGCTACCGAATCCAGTAAATGTCTGCATGACCTACTTTAGATTAATCGGGAATCACGTGTCATTATTGTTTCTAAGAAGTATCATTCATCGTCTACTTTTAAATTATGACAATGCACCATTGTTAGAATTGCTGATTTTCAAGTGCACATTTATGCAGTAAAAATATAGTATTTAGCTATATCAGCTATGCATTTTGTTTTGGAAGTTTGCCAATTTATGCATTAATTATTCAAACTTCACATTTCTATTATGAGCGTACGGAGTGCGCTCGCAGTCAGACAAACAAACTAGTACAAATTCTATGGGTTACACTTTTAGTAATAATTTTTGCACGTAATGTCAAAATGAATTTATGAAAGTAGTATTTTGACTGATGTTGATCTAATTCTACAGCCTTTGCTGTTTTCATCAAGGACTCTTAGCCCTTAACCAGATTAAGTATATGTAGATGGTTATGGAAACTTAATTTTTAACAGGAAAAGTCGCATTAAAATGAAATGCAAGGCAAGCTTGCCAATATTAAGAGCTCCAACCTAACTGTTATAACGCCTGTGTGATTGCCACTTGACACTCAAATTTGAACCTCCACTAAAAATTTAAACCTTCGAAAGAGAACCCCAAAAAGATAACTGACGATACAAATAATGAAAACTGACTATACCAATGCGAGCCGTTTTTAGTCATCAGACTAACTAAAGCAGGCCCTCTTACATTCTAAGAAAACATAATGTAGGTGGATGAACTCCTTTATTTTCTTGGAAATTGCTCAACACAAAGGATTGTGCTGGTGAGCAGCTTTCTAAGAGAAACTCTATCTCTAGTATGCTATGTCAGACACAAATTTAATGAATTCTTTATGGCAAGTGGGTGAATGAATAGAAATGATGCTGTTCCAACCTGCGAAATTATTAATGTTTAAATGACAAAACTAAGTTTTCTTGCAAATAGATTGTGAAGTCGAGTCTTAGTAAAAAAATCCAGCTCCCTAATTGTTACCAATTGGCACCTGCCAAGTTCCTAGAAACTTGGTTTCTTACGCATATATGGTATCATTTTACAATGCTCGATGTTAACCATTTTGCAACAGCTTAGCAATTACTCTACTCTACATATATGTATTCGCTATCCTGCTAAATAAATGAAAGCCTTTTAGCCTGATTGAAATTAAATTACCAGCCTTGAACTAAAATGCTTTGAACTCCATATGCATATGAAACGTCCGAGATCAAATTTAGAGCTTACCTTTCTCCAGGATCCACCACAACGTCCTACCACTTCAATTCTGCACAAAAACCTTTCACTTTATATGCCAAAATAAATCAAAAGTGATCAAAAACCATTTTATATTGAGCCAGCTGCTAGGCAAAAATGAGCTGCCACGTCGTCAATCAACCAAGAAAAGAATGAAACTGACGAGGAGGAATACAATGGTAGGCGTTTTTTATAATATGCTTGTCATTTAATTTAATAGTAAAACATTGGTAGGATAGTGTTTTGGGAAGTTGACGAAATGAATAGCAAGAATATACTTGGCAGTAGCTCAAGTCATGTTAACAATAGATACATGAAAGGAGTGTAATACAAAATGCTTCAAGTATATCAGAATACATTTATTGGGGAGATGTCTGAGTTTTTATACTGTCAGGTTGCCACACGTTTGATTTGGTTGCCAATTCATGCAACGGTATGCTGACAGCTTCGATCAAAGTTAGATTGCAATCTCGCCAAGCACACAGTTATGATTTGAGAAGGAGAAATGTAATGCTATGGTAAATTGGGGTTTTAATAGTTTTATAGGGTAACCTGCATGTATATCAATTGTTGTAGTACAGTAGCAGTCTTGCGTTGATATCTGCAACTTCCATCTAATGCTTAAAAATAGTATGATAGTAGTACAATAGTTTGTGTTATGAAATCATGCATACTTATGCTGGATTTAGAGATACTTCAGCTACAGCTAAAGAAAGACAGTACATTAAAAGCAGGTTTGTTGCTATATTCATATGATTATTTATTTATTAATTTCCAAGACATCTGTATATGTTTTACTGGTGACATTCACGCACTAGTATTAAAGAATTATCATCATCTTGGTAGACGATTTTACATTTTATTGAAATGTTTATTAGTTAATAAAAACGACTATCACGACTAAAATTGATAAAAATGAGTGTGATTCCAGATTCCCAACTACATGTTTTTTTACATTTATATTCTTACATTAAAAATTTTATTACATTTTACCTCATATATGATACAGACAGGAAAGGTGTAACTGTAACTTTATATTAAATCATTAATTATAGTAACAATGGTTGTTTAGCTGAAAGCATCATTTCATAGTAATTTTTAAAGCCTCTCATGTGAAGGTGGAACATCTTAAAAAAATAGTAATAATAATGTAAATGCTAAATACAGCATCATTTTTTTAAAACTTCATTATGTTAATCAAAATAATATAAATAATTCTACATTACGAAAAACACATCTTACGACCAATACTTAATATTATTGAAAATTAGTTCTTAAAAACAGCAAATTTAAAAATTTATCAATGCAATTACTGTTAAAGTTATTATAAAGGAATATTTAAACGTCAATGTAGTGTTACAATTTAATTAAAAACGTAAAAATGAAATAAAAAACATTAATAAAACTGCAGCATAAATGAACGTTTCTGGATCAAAAATGCTACTCATGTTAAATGAAAACCCAGTTTCCCCCAACTTACTTTCTCCAACTTTCATTTTACACCGGATAACTTCGACCGGTTTTGGCAAAGGGACTTCGACTACCTCTCACTCTTCGCCTCTTGTTTGCCGGATCCAAAAGAGTTAAACGAACCCGTTCGCCGGCATCATAAGCAACTCCACGTTCTCCATCATTCTTGTGTGTAAATTGATGAATGGAAACAGCGATCATTGATCTTGATACATTGAAGACGCGTCCACAAATCTCGCAAACTGTTACTGATTGCGATGGATGCTCCTTTCTTGTGTTCCTGAAGAGCTTTCATTGTCGGAAATGTCTCCGAACAACGAGAACACTCATAAACACGACGTCCAACTGGTTGCTCTGTGTAAAACATTTGAAGTAAGTTTAAGAATAAACACAAAAAATTTCATTAATCAGAAAAATGATTCCAGCAGCTTACGTTTATGAGCACATTTAATGGCTCCTCCATTATAGATTTAGGTGAAAATCACCTTGACATATTTCATTTTGGGGGAACCAGAACAGTGTGGTTGCACACACCGCACTTAAAAATTCACCCTGCTGCTGATCCACACAAAATATAATTTCGACCCCTTTATAAATAACGTGGCGTTTGGAACGGGTTTGGGAATGCACTGCGGGCTCTAAAAGTACAATTACAGTGAGGACCTTATGGAATACCGAAATTATATTTCCAAGGCCATTTTCTATATATGGGTTTACAAACTACAACAAAAGTTTTGAAACTTTGACCTGTCCCACATTGTTCCAAAATCTCTTTGTTGGGGTTATGGGGTATTTCGTGCCAAAATAGGTACCTCGGTTAAATCGGGTTTGTGTCAAAACGCAGAATCGCAATTACTTAATTCTTTTTGTTAGAATTCCAAAAAAATATCAAGAAGTTTTTGTTTTTTATTTACAAACATTGCCCTCTGGTGTTGTTGCAATTTAGAGTAACGAAACAAAATTTCTAAAAAATCACGTTTTGGCCCTTTATATTTTCTAGCACATTTTTCGTAAAATGACACTTGTAATATGTTTTACAGTAACAATATGTTCGATCATCAAATATAAGACGCAATTATGTTTGAGAAAGAATGAGGAACCCTGAATGTTCACACTCTATGCAAGTGTCATCAATTTTAGGTCATATAGTTACCGAAATTTTGTTGTAAAACCATACCAAAACGGATACAAAATACTACTACTAGAGCCACCTTAATTGTAGTCATTTCGAACTGAAATAACTGTGGAAGAACGAGTATGGCCAGAAAACATTTTTTACAAAGTTTCAATTGGTTCAATTGATTGGTCTTATTGGTAATTTCTTGGTTTTCTAACCAAAAAGAATTAAGTCCTTTGATGCTGCGTTTGGATGCAAAACTGCTTTGACCGAGGTACCTATTATGGCCCAAAGTACCCCATAACCCCAATATAGAGATATTGGGGCAATATGAAACAGTTCAAGTTTCACAACTTTTGTTTTAGTTTGTAAGCCCAACATATAAAGAAATAGAAAATGTACTTGGAAATATAATACCGGTATTCAAAAAAGGTCCTCATTGCCGATAATGTAGTGCATGCATAAAGTTCTCGACACGTAAATAATAAATGTGATTTTACCTGGCTTCCTCATATTGCCCCATCAACAGCAGAGGCATTAGCTTGAACAGGCCCGGGTTGACCAGTGCCCTTTGAACCGTTTGCTCGAGAAGGTCTTGGCTGCTCATCAGATCTAAAGGGAGCTCGAGATCGCCGGGTTTGCTCTAAAGCATTAGAAACTGGCATAGTTGAATGGGCACGGGAGGGTCCAGGTCGGCTGCCATCAGAATTTGCATGTCCTGTTGTGATTTGCCCGTTGGAGTTGTCGGGGGTTGTTGTGACATTAGAGCGCGCTCTCGTGCTATGATGTAAGCAAAATAATTTGTGTTTAACTATAAGATTTTTGGTTTTGTAGGATTTCATTTAAAAATTTTTTAATTCACAAACCTGCAGAATCATGTTCCTTAGCTTTCATAAATTTGAAGGGCTCATTTGTCACAACGTCGGGATTCTTCCTCTTTATTTTAACTGAAACGTTTGAAGAAAACAAACCAAACCCATAAAATTCGCGTATTTATGTTGTAAATATTATATTAAAAACTGTCAAAAGGATTGGCTTTTGGTTAGTGGTCCCTCTTCCAATCAACTAATTGCTTAAAATAGTTTGAAAGTTTCCATGAAGATTTGAAGCAATGCAACGGTGGTAAAAAACCAGTTATAAAAATATTTCGAGAAGGAATGTTAGTTGTGGTTCATAAAGCATAACAAATAGAGTATTTTGGACTGGTTATCCCTTACCCAAATAAAAATGCTTCTCCCTCCTGGCAAACGCTTCTCCCCTTCAAAGACTACTTCCATTATTTTTTTAAGCACAGCGTTAGTTTCATCTGTGGAGTTGCTGGTACCATTTTGGAGCTCCCATAGTTGGAGCAAATACCCTTTACATTTCCCGCAAAGGGGAAACCATTTTTCATTACAGTTTTGGGGTGACGGTATTTCACTTTTTCCATCTCCATTTGTCACAAAGATGCATTAGTAACCGATGCATTTCCATGAGTTCTTGGTATTTGTAGCTTTTTGGGCACACAAAAAAATGTGCAGAAAAGGCACGTTGTTTTGTTTGTTACAATTTTGGGAGTTATCTCCCGGAGAGGGTTTGGCTGGGCCATTTTATTGTGATACTAAAGGAAACAAAGAGAACGATTTCGGTTGTATTACATTATAAATTAGGAAACTAGTGGTTGCAAAAATCAAGTGTCAAGTTGTTGTAGAGATAAACAGTTATCTATTAAGTAAAATGAATCTTATGATCTAACAACCATGAGTTCCGTTAATAACGCATTCAGTAAAACGAATGATCATTGGTAAGATTTGACAGCTGAAAAGATTTAAAAAATTTGGAACACGTTTGCAAATGTTCTGGTCAATCTCGCCCTATATCTATCTGGGAGAAATGGGCGTGCTAAGTATAAAAGTCCATTCTCTTACTTGACCTGACCTTTACTACAGATGTCCCCATTCCCCCTAACTGTTAACCCTCTACGAATATGACGTACTCAACGTGCTGGTTTATTCATTTTATCATTCATGAGTTTCATCATAGCAAGGAGTACTATTTCAATGAAAAAAGATAAATGAAGTCCGGTATTATTTAGCAACTCAATACTCAATGCAATCATTCAGGAGAGTCCTGCAACACAAACTGTCGACACAAATTGTAGTCAAACTACCTGAAGATAACAGATTTGTATGACTTACGTAGTTAATTAAAAATGGCTGAAAATTGGACTAATATTGAATGCCGAAAGTAGTCGTTACTTTTTGCGTGTGCTTTAGAAGTTCTAAGTTAAAGGGGACCTGTAACAACGTATGAATAAAATATTAATGCAGAATGTTAGTGTTAGAAATCCCAAAATCATCGTGAAAATATACAGCAGCACAATTTGGCAGGCAATAATCAAATGAGCAATTTGTGCATTTCTGTCTCTTTTAAGCGCATATTAGCTACCCGAAAAATCAAACAACTTTCGCCTTAAGTACATTAAAACTTGTATATCAGTTTGAAATCCACACTGGTACATTTAAAAAATGAATTGGAAAGATTCACGTCTGATTTCTGCTGATATCATGTATGTAATTTAGGGTAAAGCATTCTGACACAGCTCTATATGTACTCAAAACCGTTAGCAACCGTCTATCTGATTTTCATCCCCCACTCATCTTTACCCAATCCATCTAATATGTACATGCCACTGCAAAAAACCCACTTTCAAACCAACAATGCATAAATAGAAGTGAGAATTTAAAAATTTAAACAATCTCCAAGAGCAGTTGGTACCATTAAAAATCGGGTAAAAAGCAGAACAGAAAACAAGAAGCTAATCCTCTTAAACAAGACCTCTGCTTGACATTAGCCAACCTGGAATTCATCGAGAAAAGTAAGTATTACAGAATTAATCGCAAAGATAAAATGCTAATATTTTTAAATAAAAATGTAATATATCAGCACTGAACTAACTGAGCCATGCATTTGACAAGATTATTTCTCAATCTTCATCTATCTGCAACTTTATAAGACTTAATTATTCTTAAATTAGCTTGATCATGATTATGACTTCAAAGAATAATTTTCATAATATTGCGATAAAGCCTTGTGCATCAAGAAGTTCATATTGGAACAGCATTATTTTGAAGGATAAAAGAGCATTGTTTCATTTTCCTGAATTTCACAGTTTTGAGTAAATGCAACTGTCTGAATTTTACTTTTGTTTTATATTGCTCAAATTTGTGCCTAATGACTTACTTTTTTATAGTCTTCTGTTAGGAAATTAACTTATTTCGTTTTAAGACCTGAAATATGAAAAGTATCGAATTCGTTCTAAGTCACTGATCTGGAATTTAAGCAGGGAGTTGCATCCAAAATTTCAGGTCAACTGGTTAATAAATAAAGGCGCAAATCGCATTTTATGGTACCCGACTTCAACTCGCCCAAGCTCGCTTGCTTTAACTTACCCCGGGAAAAGGAAAAAATGTGTAGTCTTAGAATTACGGATCTATCAATATATAACATAAAAATTCGTAAAATAACCTCACTGCATTTGAGATTCGGAATCTCAGATTCCTATAGCCTGCGTTTTCACTCTTCTATTTATGGTTTCGTGTCCTGAAATTTTCTGTGCTTCCAAATCAAAATCCCTTTCATAAGCATGTAACCACACCAAATTTGTGATTATAAACAACATCTGCTGCTATTGAACAGCATCAGGGTGATATTATTATGCGTTAGATACAAAACTGCCTATGTTGTTCATTTAAATTTCGTTCGATTTAGAACAGCTACAGTGGGCAAAAACAATAGTAATTCGCCTCAACAAATAAAATATACCAAGTCTATTCTTATGAATGACAGTTGGCAGGTTTTCTCCGGTGCTCACGCAGGATGTCTTGTTTATAAGCTAGAAAAAGTATTGCATATTGTAATTACTTTCAATTTCGAAAGAACAAATGATTACGCCACAATGATGGCAACCTCGACTTTTGAAAAACGAAAAATCAATAATAATCATGTCACTGTGACTTGTCGTTGGGGTAATTGGATACATTTGAGGACTTAAACGTACCATGAATCATTTTAATACTGTTACCTTATTCATTCCTTTTACAATGTAAATTCGACCATTTTAATTGCGTTAATTACTTATCTTGCTTCGTGTTATGTATTTCTACTCCCATTTGTGAGCAGGAAGAATATTAGAGCAAACCAACACAACTAATCTCTACAAATATTACAATGAAAGTTTGGTAAACCTTACTTGGCAGGAACAAGTGTTTTAAAACAATTTATATAATTTATTAGGATAAATTTCAAATGCTCGAATAAAGCTTGAAAAAAATTTTCCGTTTTAAATTCAATAACATCTACGTTACACATCGAATGGAGAGTTGTCCGTATCCAAACCAAGTATTCGTAACCATCAACATAGAATGTACTTTCCACAAAAAGAATTGCATGCAGGAGTTGAAAATTAATATTGCATACTTTCATATAAAACACTCCGATTAGAATAACTTGTGACAGTAAATCAAACTGTAGACTGACATACACATAATGTTGCAGAAATAAAGATATTCGGCTCACCAAGAAAACGAATGTAAAGCGCGTCTAGGAACTGGGTTGATGGTGAAGGACTGCAATGCAATGATACGTTCTGCTGGTGATGGGTCGTCAGCAACAGACACGTAAGGGGAGTCTGGAAGTGAGAAAGAGAGCAAACAAAGCATTAAAGAAATTCATACCATGTCAAGCAAATCATGCGAAATGACGTGGTTCAACTATACTCTTAAATGCTGAAAATACCTACGGCGCAACCCTGTAAAACTGCGAATTATATAGCTCACAGTTCAACACATAGTATATTGGGACACTTATGATTGAATGCAAGACACCAGAAGTTTAAGGAAACTGCAGCTTTCTGTTAGCATCTACCAGCAACACTACAAGTGACTAATGATCATATTACGCACGGCTGATATTTCGCAGATCAGTCTCAATCTATGATTGTGAATTCGCTCTTATTTTTCACTCGTGAGATCTATATATATCTACTGCAAGCGTAGCATCTTCATGACAGACAAAAAATATACAAGCCCGGGCTGTAAAGCTGTACTGAAAAATGCAGTGGATTGATATGACCTTGAAGCCCACAGCTCAAAATTGAACTGATAAACAGTAAAAGTAGAGTTGGAGTGCGTATTTATCACGTACGCCGGAAAAGTATATACATTTTCGAACTACACCATAGCGTTTTTGCTTTTATTCATAATCTTGAATATTTTGACTTACGTAACTTGAAGGAATAAAACGCAACAAGAATTGCAGAAGATAACGTGCTTAACAAAAACTGATAACTGTTTGGAGCACTCACAAACCCGTAGTTTAAAAGATTTTTAAATAACGTATTACGATTTACAGTACAAATTTAACCAAACTTCAGGAATTGTCACAAATTTAACGGTAGTCTTCGAGACTTTTTGTTGTTGAGAACGTGATGGAGAGCACGGAGTGGTAGATTGTCAGTTGAAAAAGACTGGAATAGAACTAAGAGAAATGAAGAGAGTAGGGCAAACCAAACCATTATAATTTTTGATAGCAAGCTTCTCAATAAGCAAGCGTACAAAGTACATGATCTGTCAGCCAAGAAGCTCGCAAAATGCATAAGAAGTATCTGCTAATATTGTATACCAGCAAAAAATGAATTAGACACAAACCAATCTTCGAAGCACGAGGAGGAAGGAAAAGTACAGTCAGGTCTTCGTCTTTTCTCGTGAACAGTTAATAGGGCTCGCACTTCTCTCACTATCTATAATGCTCACAACTCCTGTCATTCCTTTGTACCCAACATTTCCGTGCATGAGATCATCAATTTCACGACAAATATACATTAGAGGTTTTTGCAGAGACTGTAATCTGTTCTCTGTTTTTATCTGCATAATCTTAGCTGCAAGCCAGCTTGGGTGATGGAGAAGTACGTTGTTATGCACTTATAAGTTTGGATGGATCACTTTGTTGGTCATATTTTTTTTGCTATTTCGAGTGGTTAGTCACAACGTAGTATCTATAAATGGTCGGGCTCCAGCTTTGGCAGCCGTTTAAAATAATTTTGTTTCTTGACGGAAATCATTTATTTTATACGACATACAACCTTTGTATATTACAAACTGAACCCATGCACATAGTCGCCAAATGAAAAATTTCTTAATGCATCACCATGTCGTAGGTTAGCTTATTTGACGACACGTCTAATAAGCTAAAACAAATTTGAAATTAAAAAACTTTGCAACTTTACTTTTACCAACATGTTTCCGGTGTAAATTATTGTATCAACTTTTGCTTTCGGGTCATTTAAATTAGCTTGACCGTTACTTCAATATATTATTATATGATAATATGACACTAAAACCATGTACAATCAATGTGTTAAACCAATCGCACTTATAAGCACAGTATTATTTTGGAAAAATTGTGAGCATTTTTTCATCCTTTCACAGTCGCAAACGCTTTTGAAGAAATTATGTTCCCTAATTATACAGCTGTGAGTATAATGGAACTGTTTGGGGTCTAACTTCGATTTTTATTGTATTGCAAAGTTTACATACCAGCAAATGCCAGGAGAAATCATGTTCACATTGACATCGGCATTTTTTGAAGCAGCTTACAGCTAAGTAATGGTTGCATTTTTGTTCTACGTATTGTTTACTTTGAGTCGGATAGCTTGACAATGGTTTAATTTTTAAAAAACCCCAAACATCGCGATAGAGAAAAACGGTTGAGAATCTTCTTAGGTACGAAACGTTACTTACTTCTATGTTATGAGAAAGCAAAAGGCAACTTCTATTTATGAATTAGTGTTCTAAATCTTTCTGCACGTTACCGAAAACCAGTCAAAATTATGAGTAGCAGCCAAATCGTGGTTATTGACAACGCAGAAGCATCGTACTACAATGCGGTAGATGCGGAACACACCATGTTGTTCATTTAAATCTCATTCGAAGTTATTTTGGCCAAAGCTGCATTTAAGTTCACTAGTAATTTGTCTCAACAAACATAATAACTAATGTTACCAAAGTGAACTATGAAATTTGGTAGTATTTAAGATGAGAGTTGCAACAATACATGAGTTATTTGTAAGTTGTAGTTGTGGCCATGAGCGCCAGCTAAGTTGTTCTTTGTATGTAATGAAGCATGGGACGCTGAACCATGAGGATGGCACTCAGCCCATAGGCATATTTTCGTACTTAGGTACATGGTGAGTGGAGGAGAGACTCGCTTACATTCCGACTCTACTTATACACACCCCTTGTTTCCCTGTACATATTGATTTACTTGATAGATAGAAAGTCTTGCTAACTACTAAATTAACTACGTTGCTAAATGAGAATGAAATAGAATGTTATTGCATAGAAAGAATAACCCAAAACATTACAAGAGTTGATGGGTTCTTTTTATGTCGACCAAAATCTCTTGTTCGTAAATTGCAAATATTGTATTATTCAATTTAACTTTCAGGTTTGCAATACAAAATGAATTATGTTTACACTACAATGATGGTAACCTCGACTGGAAAAACAGGAAGAATTAATAATAAAACAGTCACTGTTGACTGTTTGCAATTGTCGTTGGGGGGATTATGTACATTCGGGGACTTAATACATACCATGAACAATTTTTTAAACTGTTTTCCCATACTAGTTCATTTTGCATTAGAAATTCGACCATTTGAAAGGTGTTTATTCCTTATCTTACCCATGTGTTGAATTAAAGCACGTCAACACGACTGACCCGTACAAATATTACATAACAAAGTATAGTAAATGTAATTTGATGGGAAAAGTGTTTAGACAGAAACATTAGCATGCGTTTAGATAAATTTTCAGTTAAATTTAATATCATTCTAATTGTCGCATAATAGGACTACTCTTTCCCATTTCGTAGACAAAGTAGCTTGAGTTGTACTTTATAGTTGAAGGTGGAGCGATGCTCTACACATTTTTGATCGTGGATGAATAGATATAATTTTTATTTGTCCGGTATGTATATAAGGCTATTTGTCCGGTATTTATGTAAGGCTATTTGTCCGGTATGTATATAAGACTATTTGTCCGATATGAATATAAGACATTTTGGTATTGGTGTGGTGGTGGAGCACGAGGTAGCTCATCACGCACTCTAGTTCTCATGCGTTCCTCCAGGGCGACGGTATCAAGGCAAGGAGAGGAGGGCATGAAGAACCACTTGGCTCCCAGACACCAAACCGTGCACAAGGCACATTTTGGTTGTAGATATTTTGTGTGAATAGTTGGTTCTTTTTATAATAAAAGTATTATGAAAATCCAACTCGCCAGTCCGCTAATCAGCGTTACAGAGAAACCCGCATTTTATTTCACTTGCTAAATTGTAACTGGTTTTATCCAGCGGTGCGAACTTGGGCCATTTGGAGCAGAAACCAATCATACAGTGACACACGCATTAATTGCTCGTTCTTCCAATCATCAGTGGAAGTGGCATCCCTTACAGACTTGAGTTTCATCCTAATTTCGAATTGTGCAACATTTGGCATCCCTGGCGAAGTTAGGCGAGGCTCAATTATGCAATACTAATGTCATATACTGCATGGAAAGGTTTACTAAACCAAGCGACGTATTCATTACCATCAATCTAAAGTATGTTTGTCACAGAAAAATTGTATGCATGAGTTAACACGGCACAGCAGCATACGTTGCATCTTTCACACATATAATATTGAAAAAAGATATTCTAGTCACCAAAAGGACAAATGTAAAACGCGGCTGGACACCAGGTTGGTGGTAAAAGATGACAGCCAACGTCCCGTGGTGCAAGTTCATCTGCAGTAGACAAGAGTCAGGGTAGTGTTAGGGGACCCTGTACTACAGGGCCTGTAGTAAGAAAGATAGCAAACATAGCATTAGAAAAATGTTCATACCCTCCCAAGCAAATCTATCGACATGAGGTTTCGAAACTATGCTGCAAGATGCTCTAAATATCCGGGGTGCTTATATATCTAGCATGAAAGGTAAATAGCATAATGAAGTGAGACAAAAGGATTGCAGGACACCAAGTTTCGGAAAATTTCAGCCTTCAGCAAGAATCGACCAGCAACACTGCAAGTGGCTGTGACTCATAATATGCCATGCAGATAGTTCACACATCAGTTTCAATCTGTGATTGTGGACTCGCTCTTGTTTTTCACACGTGAGATCTGTGCATATCTACTGCAAGCGTAGCTTCATGACTAGCTAAACTATACATGCCGTGGTTGTAAATCTGTAAATGAAAATGCAGTGGTTATAGTTATATATGACCTTGAAACACACAGCTCATAACTGAATTGCTATTCGATAGGAATTGGACTGTGTATTTATCACGTAGCACGAGAAATTATATAGATTTTCCGGACTATAACGTACTTTCCTTCCTTTATGTATTATCTTAAGTATTTTGACTTACGTAGTGTGAAGGAATAGAATTAAAAAAATATTGGAAGATAATTTTTGTGATAAAAACAGAAAACTGTCTAGAGCGCTCACAAATCGTAGTCGTAGTCAGTAGCGTTTGAAATTTATACTTGCATAATCGAATCACAAAGTCACTGTAGGCTATATAATTTTAAATGACGCTTTACAGTACAAACTTCACCAAACGTCTGTAACGGTCACTAATTTCAAGGAAATCTTCACACTTTCGTGGTTAAGAACGTGATGGATAGCACAGAGAGGTAGAATGTCAGTTGAAAAAGACAGGAATGGAAGTGAAGAGAGAAATGAAGAGAGCAAGGCAAACCAAATCATCCGGATTTTGTCAGAGCATGCTTCTCAATGAGCAAGCATACAAAGTACATGATCCGTTTCCCAAAAAGCTTGCGAAATGCATAAGAAGTATCTGCTAATATTATGTACTAGCAAAAATAAACTAGACTAAAGTCAATCTGTAAAAAAGGGGAGGAAAGAAGTACAGTCGGGTCTTCGTCTTTTCTCGCGAACAGTGAGTGGGGCTCGCAAACATTTCTCTCAACACCTATAATAGAGCGTACACTCACCATTCCTGTCATTCCTTCGTACCCAAAAACGTAATGCATCAGACTATCTATTTCGCGTTGAATATACATAAGAGGTTTTCGCATAGACAATATTATTATTCTTTTCTTTGTTTTTCATCCGTATAATCGTAGCTGTGAGCCCTCTTGGTTGCTGGAGAAGAACAAACTCTTTTCCATTTGTAAGCTTGGATAGATCTCTTTTTTTGCTCATTTCTTTATTTTTCTCAAGTGGTTGGTGACAACGTAATATATATAATTGGTCTGACTTCAGCTTCAGCAGCCGTATTGAACATTTTGGGTTGTTGACGAAAATACTGTTCTTATCTTAATTACCTTGTTTTTAAGATCATTGTAGAACTGGAGTGGAAATCTTTTGTTCTATTAAACTGACGAACTGTGAACCATAATTCAAATACAGCTACAAAATGATTCATGCAGGTTGAATGGATTTACGTAAATGATATTATATTTCTAGCAAATGTTTTCAGAAAACAGTTTTCTGAATTCGACCAATTTACTCACCCATAGCACAGCAAAATGTATTCCATGAATAAATAAACAAATTCTCATACGTTTAATTTGATGACGTACCTGCGCATGTGAAATTAGTTGATATAATTATTAACAAATTTATTTGTTCTAGTTGCTTTTATTTCGCTATTGACAATGTTACGCTTTTACACTGTTTACAGCTGATTCTCATATAATTTTGAAGATATTATACAAAAAAAATTGATGCTACAAGCCAAACTTTTCCACATCGCCTCGACTCTTGCAGAAGTTGAGGTCCCTGTAAAAATGTACCATGGCTGCTTCTTGCATCTCAAAATATTCAGGAATAAGTTCCACCACGTTTTTACACCTCCACAACTCCGCTGCTTCCTCTCCACCCAGCCAGCGTCTGAAGATGGCCGCACTGGAGAATAAATTCATTATGCTGCTCTCATTTTTATAAAAGTCTTTAAACAGCCCCAGCGCATTCCCCTCTTTCTCCCCTGCCTCCTGAATTTTCTTGACAAACTCGGAAAGCTCGACAATATCCACTTTACGTCCAAATCTGGCCGCTACCCTTACAAACTCTTGGTCCGTGTCGGCCTGAGCGGGAGTCACATTGAAAACTTCAATGGAGCTCGCTCTCTCATCGAAAAAGATGCGGACGCTGACCCTCGCACAATCATCCACCGGGAGCGTCGGCCAAGGTTGCGGGGTGGAGGGAATAACCCCATTCTTCATTTATAAACATGAATCTCAACAGCGCGTGTTATTCTCCAAGGCGCATCTTCCCGTTTCTCTTTCCCCACGATGAGAGGAAATCTAAAGATTTTTCGTGGGGATTCCTGCCGCTCCCTCCTTCATGAGCATATCCCAACGTATTTTGAGAGCGGCGGTAGCCTAACGTCGTCACATTATCGAACTCTCCCATTTCCGGCCACCTCTCCGAGATCTTCCCATTCTCATCCACCGTGGAGACAGCGAGAAGGGATGACGCGTGGTAGATAAGTTTTAACCTGTTCTCGGAGGCAAACTCCAAAATATTTCTGATCCCCCCGACGTTTACAGCCCTCGTATCCTTAGCGGAAGTTCGTTTTCTGTAGTGCTCCGTGTGGAGGACGCTTGCAGCGCAGTTGAACACAGCATCCCATGTTTTGACTTATGCTCTCCCAAACATTTGTGTCCAACCGAGATGAGGTTCGGCCACATTTCCACTCACACAACGGATCTTGCACCCATGCATATCCAGAGACATGGATTTACTTTCCAAAGCCTTTTTGAGCCTGTCCTCCGCTCTCCTCGTTTTTACGGGGACGAATCAAGCAAACAACCTCACAGATTTGGGGGAGGTTGAGCAACTCCTTTAAAATTATACGGACGCAAAGAGGCTCCTGTAACTCCGGTGAGGCAGAACTCTGGAAACTTGGCTAATTAGTTTAGCTCCTGCCCGGGTTTTGGGCTAATCTCCTTCGGAAGCTGGGAATCCTCGAGGATGAGCTGATTTACGTTGCTCATGTGTTGGCGGCTCTGCTCCAGCTTCCTCAACATTTCCCTCAATGAGATTAACGAGGGTGGCAGCAAGGAGGTTGACTGTGTTACAGTCTTTAATCGCCCCCCACATTCACCACCAACCGCTCCCCTAACAATGTTTGAAGCTGTTCTTAATCTCCACAAACATGAGGGAGTCTACCCCCATCTCCTGGAGGTTCGTGTCTCCCTCCACCTCCTCTCGGAGTCGAGCTTGAGCACGTTCCTGATAATAGTTCCAAGCTGGAGCTTGAGCAGCCCTGATTTTCTCCTCAAGACTCGGAAGGAGTCATATGTTGCCAAAAGTCACTCGATTTAATAATTGCAGAGCTGCTAGAGCCCACGGATGCCTTCCAAAGCCGCTCATCCAAGTAGGCAACCTGTGGCACATTTGCTCAGTCACAAAAGACTCAATATTGAGCACTGTGGTATGAGCCCTCTGCGTTTTCATCACGTACTCAAGGGCTGATATCCCTTGGAGGGTTGAAATCGACTTGAGTCCAGCCACATCCACCTCTTTGGCGATCCCAACTTCTCCCCACTGTCCCAGTTGACTGTCGTGGCTGGGAGCCCAATTGAATGTCGGTAGTGAGCCAGCGCATCCTCAAAAGCATTTCCTGCGCTGTGATTACTCTGTCCTGGGGTGCCGATAAGTGTGGCGACCGATGAAAACAGGACAAAATGCTCGAGACTCAGATCTTTAGTCAACTCGTGGAGGTTGAGACTTCCTCGTATTTTGGGTGGGAAGGTAGAGCACAGCTTGGACCACTCTTGGTTATAAATCAGCCCATCTGACAACGTGCCAGCGGCGTGCATCACCCCTTTCAGTGGCGGCAACTTCCACGCCGTCAGCTGATTTTGGATGAGATCTGGAGCTGCTCGAAATTGCAACGTCGAGCTGAACCGGAGAATTCCTCCTTGGGAGTTCAGCTCTTCTATCCTCCTTTGCATGGAGGAGCTTGGTGGACTTCTGCTGGCAAGAAGACATGCTTCCTCCGCTCTCTAACATCCATTTACAGACTTCAAACCCGATCCCTCCAAGTCCTCCGGTAATTAAGTAACTGCTTTGCTCATTAAACATTGGGTGAAGGGGACCATCCTCCCGTTTTCGTGTCGGAGCTCGGGCATCACACAAACAATTTTCCCAATGTGTTTCGCCCTCTGCATATACTGCAATGCTTCGCGAATATTCAGCCATCAAACCTCACGTACGGAATGGGTTTCACGACTCCCTTCTCCATGAGCTCCCTTAAAACAACCCATGAACCTACTCCACTCTTGGGCATCCGCACTGGAAACGTCAATAACAGTGTATTCCACATCAGGACGACGTTTTTTCACTTGCTCCTTACTCCAAATGTTCAGCTTGCTCATTTCAACAAATCTCGCTCCCTTCGCACAAGCCTTGAGTGTTGCTTCTTTGAATCCTTCACTTGTCAGCGAGTTGAGGACAACATCCACCCCTCTCCCAGAAGTTAGTTGGAGAACCTGATCGCCGTATTTTGTATTCCTCGAGTGGAACACGTGTTGGATGCCAATTGATCTCAAATAGCTTTGTTTTCGTCGGCTCCCCGCTGTAGCGATGATTGTGGCTCCAACATGTTTGCATATCTCTATCGCACTCAGCCCCCACTCCCCCCCGTCGCTGTGTGAATGAGGACGACATCTTCTTTGCTAATTTTGGCCGTCTCCAACAAACAAACTATGGAGGTAATGTAAACAGCAGGAATTGTAGCGGCTTCGCAAAGGGTCGTGTGGTTTGGCACGGGAATTAAAAGATTTTGATCGAGTGTCACGTGACTTGGAAGCGCGCTATTTCCCATATTGCAGCCTGTGACCCTGTCACCGACTTTCCATTTCGTCACCTTGTCCCCAACTCTTTTAACCACGCCAGCATAGTCAAATCCTACAGCATTAAATATCCTTAAACTGTTCCGTTGGTTGATGACACTGGGCACATCCCTGAAATTGAGTGCGGAAGCCTTGATCTGAACCTCGACCTCATCCTCTTCAAGTTTCCAAGCTGTAGTGGTCCAAACTGGAGATCTGAGATGGTTTTGTGGTGAAAGCATCAGCTGGAACCGTCGGAGCCTGGCGGAAGTTTGAGGCGGCGTTCACACGGGTTTGTGAAGCTGCAACTTGGGAACGTAGCGAAATCCCCGTGGAAAGCGATTGGGTTCTCGTTGTCCGTCTTCCAGAGCTTGGAACAGCTGCGGAGTCGGGTCTCCGTTCTGAGCCCCATCCGCGATGTCAATGCAGCGAATGTTTATGTGAAAAGCTTCATTTTCATTGACCTGCTGTAGCCACAAATCGTACTGGTTTGGAAGGATGAGAGCTCGTTGTCCTCAAAGGGACTACTCCACTTGTTAAAACAACCAAACGCGGATTCACCTTGGAGATTGAGGTTAAGGGAGCGTCTTTGTAAGGTTGAAATATGGGTGAGCTGCTCTCTGGGCTTCGCCAGTGGCTCCTAGAGCCCAGCAATACAAAATCCCCTCAATTTCTACGCCATTTTCTTTCAGTGTAGCAAAAAAGCTTTGAGAAAGTCTTCAATTTCCGTCTCCTCAAGTTGAACGAGCTTCCTTCCTGTTTATATCCCTCCTCACTCTTCACCTTGATTCACTAGTCGACTCGGCTCCTCATATTTCTCATAAGAGAAGCAGCCGTGGGCTCTTCCGGCTGGTGAAAACTAGCCACCTTTTCACCCCTTCGGAAATGGGAGTCGGGGCGACCGTTTTCTGAGCAATAATCACGGAGCTGTAGTCATCAAAAACTGAGAAAATCTCGTCAACTCCGAAGCCATTCGTGTTCAGCACTTTCCTCCAAGTTGGCTTGTCGAGGGTGCAAAACTTTGGTCTCATTCCAAGTCCGTGAACCCCAGTAGCCTTCCACCGACCCGCAAAAGGAAGGCGATCACCCGTTCACGTCGGTTGCCTCTTGGATGGCCAACTTGGCATAAGGCTTCATGAGAAGTCGGATATTGTTCAGGGTTTCTGTAATATCCCTAGTGGCATGGAGCACCTCGGCAGCAAACACGAGGTCGAAATAGCCAGGACTAAAGCCCTGGCCAATTGGGTCCTCTTCCAAGTTCAGCTTTTTAAATATCATGTTCTTCCGGTGCTTTTCAAAGCGCTGCTCAGCCTCGGGAAGAAGGCGGCGGAGATGTCCGTGTAGTAGTACTCAAGACCGGGAGTTCTCCGCCTTTTCGAAATAGTCGAGGACGAAATGACTGTAGGAACCTGGCAATTTGTAAATAAAGTTCAGCTCAATGGGTTTTCTTTAAAAAATTAATAAAAAAGGGTGCGTTCAGAAATGACGTCACG
>LJIJ01003054.1:0-21619 GCA_001718145.1 Orchesella cincta | reverse complement strand
AGAGAGAGATTTTCGGGCTCCTCCTGTTGAGTATCGGTAACCAGTAAAATGCGAGTGTTAACAAAATGTGATCAATTACAAGCGGAAATCCGTAGAGAAAGAAGAAGCCAAAAAAGTTGTAGACAAGCTCAGCTCTGGGGATGGAAATGAGTTGAAGGTAACACATTGTTTCATACACACCTGAACTTTGGATGTTTCTCCACGTGAAAAAAGGTACGACTAATTTGAAAAGAAGGATAAAAAATACTAAGATATAATTATTGATGTGTTTAAAACTGCCAAGCATGCTGTTCTGGTTTACCTGGGGCAAACTACAAGCAATGCTTGCAACCCACGCAAAAGTAAGCATAATTTTTCCTCGACTATTTGCATCCACAATTCCGAGTGGTTTTAGTACAGCAAAGTAGCGGTCAAGACTGATGCATACGAGCATGAAACTGGAAAGGTACAGACCAAATATTCGGAAGAAGGACATGAATCTACACACAAAGTCCCCAGCATCCCATGAAACTGTTGCGTTCCATCCGATCTAAATTATTGTAAAAGACAAATGAGTTTTATAATGCCCCTGAAATAAAATCGAGTTTTCTATTTAAAGGTGTTTTAAGTACTTCAAGCGGCATCATGAGAAATGTGACGATGAGATCAGCAATTGAGAGATGCAACAAGAATAAATTAATTCGGCTGAGTTTTCCTTTCATGCGAAGTCTGAAGAAGTAAAGACAATGAAACTCAATTCGTTGCTTGTCTAGAAATCCAAAATATAAGTTAAGTACGAACCTAACAATCACCGCAAAAACTGTGACATTTCCAATGGCCGACAGAATCATCAATATCGGACACACAATCACCGCAAGTCGATGGCCATCATTAAACGTCATATCTTGAGGTAATTCATTCCGGGCTGGAAGCAATGTTAGATTTTCAATCGAATCAAAACTGTCTGGCAAGAATGTATTGTTGGTTTCAATGGTTGAATCTATTTCAGTTTTTATGAGTTCCGATGAATTCATATTTTGAGTCATGTTGAACTTGTGTAATTTCACAGTGAAAAAACTTTTCTTCCTTCATTTGTTATTCAAATTATTTGTTTTAAAATGATTCTTAAGAGAGAACGATTTTTACACAGCAAAAAAATAACAAGTACTTAAACGCTGCAGAATATGTTCGACGTGAAAAGACTAAAAGCTTTTAGCATCTCACTTTTTTCCAATGGTGTAAAACAAGTGCTTAGACAAAAGATCGGATCACCTTCCTCCGTAGTAGATGCTGGAGCTTGACTGATTCTGTGAGCAGCTTTGCTCAGCTTTAAATTTGCCCGTCCTGAGAGCTTTCCACACTTTCTCCCCGGTCGAGCTTTTTCAGTTCAGACCTATGTTATTGGAATGATGTAGGTGCCTATATGGTGTTTCATGCTAACATGTTTTATTTCTGATCTGTTTAACACTTTTTTGTTTTTTATCAGTGTATCCTATCATACCAAAAGGTACCCTTTCTCCTGTTGATATAAAGTTAACTTACCAGTAATTATATTGTCTTTTGGCTGTCCTAAAGATTTGAGCTGTTTGCTTTCATAGACTATAATTAATCTCATTGCTGGTTCCCACCGATCTACACATATGGAATATATTTTTGTCACAGTATTATAGCTAATTTCATATATATCCTTGTAAGTAATTTCAGTTATATTATATTTGAAAACATTTGTGTTCATTTAATAAAGTCAATTACATATTGCCTCAAACCGTTTTGTTACTGTTCAAAGTAGTGCTGAGGCAACAACAGTGCCTTTGGTTTCTTGTGTCGCAATACTTACCATAATAACTACGATTTTTTTTGAAAAATCTGTCTTTTCAGCGATCGAACTACTTCCAGCGTGAAAAGATCAGAATGGTTGATGTATCAGGAATGTTGATTCGTCGTTGTCGCATTTATAAAATCTGTGTGCAATTGAATGTACTCAAAATTCAAAATATTTAGCTCGCTCCAAATTACGCGTTAGACGAGCTATAACCTTGCGTTTAATGTCAAAAAGGTGACTTTTCAACAAAAATTGCACTCCCGTTACGCATCCGCGATAATGACAGAATCTTCCTACTTACACTTTAATCAGATAATTGATTTACTCGACATTAACAAACAGTTAAAAGTCATCTTATGACGACTTCTCTGAAACAGTATTAATTTAGAGCTCAGGTCTAACACAAACCTTTGAAACATTCTCGCTATCATCATTCCTCATTTCCTGTTGTACAGCTTCCAATTGAAAACAAAATACCATAATTAGTCGTGTGAGTTGTAGTAGAACCTCTCTATAAACTAAAGTCGCTCTTTTCATTTATTCTCCAACGTTTTGTCATTCGCAATACACACAAAAAGGACGAGAAATTAGCAGTACCAGATTATTTTCCTACGCCAATAAAGCCAGGAACTTTCACAGAGATTATAGCTAATTTTATTATTAGGAGAATGTATAACACAACGAATAATGTATTGAATAGTGCCATTCCACGAACTATAGTTTTCCCGCACGCCGTTGAGTAATTTCGTTTAAACATCAGAGACACCGATTAACTAGAGTACAGATGCTGATCATCTGAACTCACGAAAATTGGTCGGCGACATAATTTTGATTCGGGAATTTCATATGCAGATAGATTCAGTTTTTAAAGAAGAAAAATACGTAGTTTTTAGATATTTTTAATTTGCAGTTTTCACTTAAATATGGTAGTTTTTCAAACTTATGATGTAACATAAAATAATTATTTACATGAAAACTAAAAAGTATTAGACAACTTGGCTATTCCAAAACGTTATGAATACCATTAATACACATGCCAAAAATTTGAAATTTTGATATTTCGAAATTTTTGGCAGTTAACAATGTAAACTTTGACAGGCTTTAACTTCCAGTCGCATGAAAATAACATCCTTAAAATGATAGAAATATATCTTCAGATAGTTAAGAACCCACTCAGAAAAAATTGAGGTGTTATTTTCATGCGACTACGAGTAATGACCAAAAGAAAATTTTCGAAAAATGACGTCATGGGCTGTTCATATGTACTCAAAATCCATACAACCATGTTTTGGTTGGTTTTGATAACCAAACTATTGCAAACACTTACCATTTTTATGTAATCAGTGAGTTAATCACTGAAAAGCTGAAAATTGAAAAAAGGTTAGCAGTGTTTTTTACTAAAACACGAAAAGAGGATGAGAAGAAAAACGGGCTGGGTATGAACAGCCCGAAACATCATTGAGGAAACTGCCGGCCGACAGTTTTTTCCATGACAGGTATGGTGTGCTTGCATTGTAACACCGACCAATTCTCGTGAGTTCATTTGAACCGACTCGAAAGTTATGTAAGTTTAGCAGATCCTTTTATCTCCCTTCATGAGATTAGTGAGCTGATTAAGGTAGAATAGCTAGCTTTTATCTGTGTTAAATTCGGAAGATACATTTTGTTAAGTAGGTACGGAACTTATTTTCCGATCCTAGCTAATGACGCACATCTCAGTTCTGTTTTCATGTCAAATCACGTCATTTAAAGGGAAGAGGGTTCCCAGGAAGATTTCGTTTGTGATGGATATTTATAAAAAAGGATGCTACGTGTTGTGTTCAATAAAAATTCCAAATGAATGTATATTTGGTTGCAGCTCCAATTTCCGAATTTTAATCCTGTTCATTATTTTTTAATTTTACTGCTAGGTTGTATATTTCAATTCAAATGATTGTCGTTCGACCAATTCTGATGTTATAATTAATTCATTGATATTTTTTGAGTGGAAGACCTACACTCTTTTTACTTTGCCTCGTTATACCGGATGCTTCACTGTGTTTCATGATTTGAAAATCGGAGATTTGTTTTACATGATTCAATGATGCTGTGGACGTGGACATCATTCTAGTCGAATATTAATTTTCTGTTACGTATTTAAATTCGAAGGGTATGAATATTTATGCCGACTGATTTTGAATGGAATTGCATATTTCTTTTACTAACAAACACGAGCTTGTTTGAACGAGGATTTTGCAATTTTTGCTAGAAAGTTGGGTAGTATTGCATGAGAAATTGGATCATCTCTAAATAAAGGTATAGCTTACTAATTTTCACACATCATATTATTTACAGTTGAGTGTTTCGTTGGATATAAAGTGAACAAACAAACAAAAGAAAAATCAGACCTAGCTTCAAACATTTTTACATTTTAAAACTTGTGCTGCACACCGAAAAGTCAGTCACAATTCTGTCCAGTTATTTGATGACTTGTTTTTTGTTTAAACTATCAAAACGCCAATAATAGATGCTAATCATCTGACTTTTTATACAACAAGGTACATGAATCAATGTGAAGAGAAAAAAAAGTAGACGTGGTAGTTTAGTTGTGCAGGAACTACAAAATTCTTATTCTCACCCATTTGATTTCTTTTCCAAACACAATTTCTGGAGAAACATTTTAAAATTACTTTTTTAACTAGAATCTGCCTAACCTTTGTACAACTTTCGTTTGTAATCCATAGGCTGCTTTTATAAATAAACCTGGTAGGATAACAACGCAGAAAAGCTCGTTCTTGCCATATCAAAGTCTATTTCAGATATTCAAGTCTAGTATATTTCTGCATCATTAAATACAATAAATTTCATTTTTATATGGGAGAACTACCTAAAATGTCAACAACCTGGAAAAATAAGTAGGTGGAAGCCACTAAAACTTTGGCCAATAATAAAAGGGAGTAGTAGATACAAAACCCGTGTGCATATTTTGTAACAACATCTATTTACACCAAGGAAAGATCAACAACTCAATAGAAGAAAGGAATAGAATTGTTGTATACTGTAACAACTCATACCTAAAAATTTCATCCACTGTTTTCAAAAACACATTAAACAGGAGCTCAGAAATCTTAATAATATTATTTTCAGTTGAACCACAGACAAACTCTTATAAAAAATTATCAGAATATTTTTATTGCAGAAACTGAAAAACGTCCAAGGATCTCTGTTTTTTCTCAACATCTTACAGTTGCAGCAGGGCAGGCGGATACTGCTGCCGGGCAGCAGAATCCTGCTGCCGTTTGGGCAGGCAGAAGATTGCTGCTCGGCAGCAGAATTCTGCTGCTCTATACATGGACAGGATAGGACACGGCAGCAGAATTCTGCTGCCTACTAACCGTTTTCATGCGGTTGATGGAGGTTTAGGAAAAAACTTTCACTCCCAGTCGAAAGAGCGTCCCGAATTGCCTTTGAAACTTAATATCAACCTTCTCAACGCGTTTTTGAAACTTCGCCTATCCTGCCTGTGTTAACAGACTGAGTGACGATTTGGAAGGCAGAAGAATTCTGCTGCCGGGCAGCAATATTCTGCTGCATTGTATCTTGTCCATGTATAGGGCAGCAGAATTCTGCTGCCGAGCAGCAATATTCTGCTGCCCAAACGGCAGCAGGATTCTGCTGCCGGCAGCAGTATCTGCCTGCTAGCTGCAACTGTCTTAGCTGATTTCGCCCTGCTATCATAAGTACCAATTTCGATCTGGACGACGCAGTTTAGTAGCATATGTAACGAGTGACTCTCTGTTTCCCATTTGTCCTTGGACTGCACGGGTATGAGTTGTGAACTTGTTTACGTGCTGTAGTTGTGATACTGGAGAATGTATAATTTCTTTGAAAACTTGGTTGCATTCTGATCTAAATTCAATTTAATGGGGTGACACATAAGGCAGTTGCTTTGCTTAAATGACATGGCGCTTTGTGGGCTGATACAGCTAAAATTGCAGACTTTATTCCATGGAAGTTTTTACAAAACATTTATTCAATTTTTTGTATTGATAAAAGTGAAACAATGAAGATTGTCGAGTTGCTGATCTTTCTTGGTTTAACAATGAAATTGGTAAGAAGTTATGATTTTTTAACTATTATCTGAGAACGTTCACCTTTCCACACGTTTTTTATGACGCAAACGCCTTCAGAATGTTACCAATTAATTAGTACGACCTACATCGTTTGCCGTTGGCCGAACGCAAATACAACTTAATAAACTTAAATAAATACTTTTATACTTAAATAAAACTTAATAAATAATATGTATAATTTCAAGTTGTTTACAATCCACACAAAGTGTAAACAGGAAACGTGAAATTTAGTACACCAAATCCGGTGCATACTGACTTCTAAATATTTCCCGTCAAAACAAAAACAACAACCAGCAAATCTAGTGGGAGAATCCAACAGGGAAAGACACGTTACAAATGTCATTCGAAACCAGAACAACAAACCTCTACGATAATGATATCAACTAAAAAAGTGGCACATTTCTTCTGTTTGTAGGTTTATTCAGTTTTGCCAACCAAATAAAATGAGAATTATTTCAATAATTGCGAGAAAAAATAGCCCGAATTTCCTTTCAGTAAAAACATCCGTTGATTAAAATACTGAAAGAAATCTAAGTGATTGCTAGTTAACTTAGTTTGATTACAAGTTATTGAACTCAGAGTCAATGTATACCACCGTTTTCCTCGTGCATTGTACTACGTGGTCGATGCGATGTCTTGAAGTAAGATACAACAAAACGTAAATGTAAATCTCTTGCTTGGCTAAATAGTTGAAAAATGAAGTACTGATATGAACTCCGAAGGTTATCAATAACACAGTTGTTTGAATTGATGATTCTGTACAAAGTTTCTTCGAAATAGTTGTTTCAATCTGACAGACGCCCGTCTTTCACTGAACTACATACTCTAAATCTTGAAATATTACTAGCGAAAGCAGAAGGTTCTCTTTGTCTGCTACTGAGTTTACTCAAGGTTGCTTACATTGATGAAAAGGAGCACGCAAGGCTATCTGTTAGCATTGCAACTAACCAGCATTATGTTTTGTAGCTTTTCCGAACTATTCCAGAAAGAGAGCGCGGCAAGTTCTCATGTAGAAACGTTGTTGGAATGCTCAACTGAATACAACGCAACTAATATTTCATGTAAATTTGTTTGAAACTACATGAAATTTTCTGATTTAGATTCAAATATAGAAGTCCAAAGATTTCAAGGGCAAGTGTTTAGCTAAATTAGTTCAGTCTGTTATTTGGTAAAGGGAGAGCTACACTTTCACAAATAAAACTCATGGATTTGCAATGACAATTCCAATTAGGTTAAGTCAAAATTATGTGAATAACGCTTCAATTTTCATTAATATAAAAGATAAAAATTATATGAAATTGATTAGAGAACTATTTTGTTTGGTAGTAAAATATATATTTTATAAACTCCAGGGTCAGGTTAACCGTAACCTCAACCCACAGAAAAATAAATACTGTGTTGTTTATCTTTACGCATCAACAATTTAACTGGTCTTGTATTTTTGCATCCTCACCCACCAGCTTTGGTAGATATTTAACGTGTTTTGTTTATTTATAACCCAGAAATTTCAAACAGTGCCAGAAGACAATGTCAAAAGGCGTTGGTGAAAATACATAACAAGTTGGTATTTACTACAATCAAAGAAAACAATTTCATACATTTGCTTTGTTTAATCGTTTAACCGAAATGTTAATCACGCTGAATATACCACTATAATTTCCTTGTTATTGAGGGCTATAAATGACAATAAATGATTATTATTATTATTATTACCTGTAATTCTGACGTTCCTATCAAGAACTATCGTATTTCACTTGTTCGAACTCATCATACCAAGTAAATCTCATTCTGTTACTCAATTTATTACATGTATCACCTCCAATATTTCTTGGGATCCATGGAAGTGCAAATTTATCATACAACACTTACGTAAATACTAATTTTCAAACTAGTTTCTTTCCCATTTATTTAACCAGAAAGTTTGCAGTTAAGTTTTTCCCGTACCTATTTATATGCTCGAAAAACATGGAATCAGAACTGGCATTGAAACTATACTTCGAGAGTCGATATGTAGCTCCAAGAGATTTACCTTAATTACCCACGAGCCTCCTTCATAAAATAATTGCATAATATGCATATAAAGGCTCTTACATGCCGTGATCGTTCGCTTTATATCACAGCCATTGACAATAAGTGTAAAAACCGACAACAGGAATGGAACTGTATGTTCCCTGGGGGTGAACATCGGCGTATTTCTCAGAGGGCAAATTGCAAAATTTTTGTGACAGTCTATGGTATTAGTAAGTGTCACGGGAAGTTCAAAGATGAAAGGTCAGATTTCGAAAATATTTTTTTTATGAATTCGCTTTTCTTAAATACCGTAAATCAATTAAATTGTAATGATAATCATCAGTAGCAGCTACTGTGTAAATTTGTTTATGTTAAACGGTAAACTGTTAATTAACTTTCGCTTTCAGTGTAATTATTGCAATTTACTGGATGTTAAGGGTGGAAACCAATTGAAGAGGATGTAATAATAAATATTGATTTATTTCAAACATTGCAAATAATTATTAAATCACGACAACGCAATGTATTTTTACAACAATAACAACTTGATAATCGACAAGTATACCAGATTGCCCCCCTGCCTGACGAGCTTACAGTTTCTCTGCAGACTACCCACTTAGCTTTTATTTCAATGAATTTATCCAGTTCTCAGAAGTTAAAACCCCTTTTGCTCTTGGAATCCACAATTTGCAGTTCTCTACAGCACTGGATGTTATTTTAACACATTTTTTGATATTTCCACATGTTGGTTTGCAATGTAAGCTGCTTTTATGTCTGTTCTGTCTGTACACATACGTGGGAGATTAGGTCGAAACGATCATCATAAGCATTTTTGTGCTTAATAATCCCATTAGATAAATATGGCACGAGCATAATATGCTTTGATCTTTTTCCCAAGCCTGTCATCTCTAAGCTTTAATTAAAACCAATTAGATGAAAATTGTAGAGGTGGAGACGAAAACGTAAGGGTTCCACCAACTGCAAATGACAATGATAAAACGGCAAGTTTTGAGTGGAATGTTTCAAACTTTTGGAAGGATCACGGAAACAGAATAATGAAAAGTTGCAGACATAGATTAACTTTTTGGTATTCAAAACGTGACGTTGCATTAGCTCTCTAGAGGATAAGAAGTAATCATGTTAACAACAACAAGGAAGAATGTTCTTCCTTCACAAATAAAGTAAGTTTTTGTCTGCAAAAACAGGAAACTAGAACTTACCCAATTTAGAAAGTAATACCATGAGCTAAACGTTGCTGCTGGCTTTCAATGTCATCCGATGTTTTAAATAAGAACTTGAAAGTCTTTTAAAAGTTTGAGTTCCTGGGGTTTCAAAAAAATTCCCTTTTGAGAATGTCATACTATACTTTTAAACTTGTTGATTACAGGAGCAGACAAACTACAGGGATCTTTTCTAGGACTTCCTGAAATATTCATGAAGGCTTCTTAGAAGCTGTGGCGACATTGAATCTTTTAGGAAGAATAACAAATTTTGGTGAATGGAAATTTTTCACGTAGTCAATTGAAAAGCTATAAATAAATTCTAGTGCCGCGATTGATAAGCTTAGCGAAAAAGGGATACTAGGGTAGTTTTTATGCTGAACACAAACACAGAATAGTATACCTTGTCAGTACAATCGTTATTATATTTGAGTGTCATTTCAATAAATTTAAACCGAAGAGATATTGTTCTTTTGCAAATAAACTATGACATCTGGCTCGTATGATATTGTGAATTTTGTTTCACAGCTTGTCTATCCAATATTGAATCTTTTCAATGAAACTTATTGATTTTAAAATATGTAGAATGTGTTTGCGATGTTTTATGTCAATTATTGAAGTAAAGGAAAAAAGAAAATGTTATATAATATAACATTTTTGCAATTAAAGAGAGAAAGCAATCTATTACTGTTTGAAATTTTATTATGTGCTGCATAAAATGAAGTCTGCAATCAGATCGTTAGATGCTACAAGACAAACTCATCGGAATTATATTAACTTGATCAAACTACTATAGTTTACAGACAAAAGACAAAATTACATATGAAAATGTTTGGGGTTTAATTGGTAAGTTCAGACAATACATTTGAGACCTTCAGTTCTGACAACAAATATAAGAAACTGAACTGTTAATAAAATCTGTTTGCAAAACTTAGATGTTGTTTAAACAAAAGATCTGGCGTACCAACCTTTCGAATCAGAATAGGAACCTAGGACATCTGTTTTCTATTGTGTGAGTCAACCACAAATATTTCGCCTAATCCAAACTCCTATGATGAGGTGCCTGGTGTTAGTCATGCCGCTATTCGGTATATGTAGCTTTCTTTGACTGTAATTGTTGTAAATTCGATATCATTTTGATGAAATAGTTATGACTTATTAGAATATGTGAGAATTTTTTTAGCCATATAATTCCTTTTCAACTAAAGTCTTGTAGCTCTCTAGAATATGGATTTCAGCATCATGTGTCATGTTTGTTATCAGGAAATCTGCAATAAATACCCTAATAATAATAATTTAATAATCAAAAGTTTTTGACAAGAGTACTTTTTGTTCTTAGAAATTTTTCACTTTGTTCAGAACTGTGTGACAGATCAATGTTTCCAAGATGTGTCTGACATATTCTCTCTAAGAAAATGAAGGAGTTGGGGAAAGTTTTACTGCTCATTTTACCTATGCTGCTGTAAAGTGTTACAACTCAGGTAAAACATGTGGACCTGCTGATGTTTTGACGTCAAACGTGCTGATGTCAAATACGATTCTGCTTCTTACTTCTTATTTCATTTTCATTCACAAAACTAAAAAATGTTCAAATGTCTCAACAAAAATTGGCGCAGCCTTAATGACTCCAGAATTCCGTGAAGGTGAAATCAGTACAAAAAAAATATAAAAGATTATTACTACTTTTTAGAAAATCTCTGAGGACTTTCGTGAAAGTATGACACCCACAATCAATTGAACTTGTTTCATTTCTAAGAAATTTTACTACGAATACGGAAGTATTTTGGGTCTTGCTGTTTCGCAATTAGTTCCAACCGAGATGCTGCTTTTACTGATGACCACTTCAGAAGCATTATACTTGATATGAGATTTTCAATGGGAATTTGGACCATTTTGCGTTTTTTATAACCAAATTACGAGGTTGTATTTCAACATTAAAGTTCAACAAAAACATATTCAACTAATGACTAGGTTAAAATGTAAAAGATTCAAAGGAAGTTATAATGAAGTGGAGAAGTTGTAAGCTTAATGTCATGTCTGTGGTTTTAGCCGCCAACGTTCATCCAGTTTGAAGATTTGCAGAGAAGCAGTTGATTTAAGCTCTGAAACATGTAAATCCGCTTCTACTTTTGCTAACCACCCCCATGTGCTTCATGTAATCAAAAACGTGAATGGCTGTAACGTACGAATGTTTCCGGCATCATACTATAATATATATTCATTAGAGCGTTTTTTGTTCCTATTTGGTTCAAATTGAAGCCATTCCAGAGTGTACTTGAGCACATCTACAAAAACCCAAGTCTTGCCGATTACTTTGCTCATTTATGCCAATGCAAACGAGCCCATTAACGTGTCCACTCTTGCAAAAATGTGGTATACATACAAAACAGTTGATTTCTAGCACTCAAAATACTATATGTAATACATATTCCAATGGCTTATAATCAGGTTGCTTCCGAAAACTTTGTCTGCATGCAGCGGCGTCATCTGCAACGGAAACTTAGAATATTTTAAGCAAGCCACTGTTCAACATAATCTTTTCTTTAACCATTTATAATAGAATGTTTCCCAACTACAAATAGAGAGCACTGCTAGTCAAGAGAGAACGGTGGTTTTTTGTCGAGTAAAGGGAAAGCAGCCGGGTGTCCTGTTCCATATTATATAGTAAGCGACAGGTTTGGCAATGAAAGCTTTGTATTTAATAAAACGTACTTGGTGGGAACCGTTGTTTTTGTTCTCCATGCTCAAACATTTTACTTAAATTCACTGAAGACGTCCTCAAAATTCTTGGAGTTGTATATTTTGGTTACAACCCGTGTTTACTAAATCACGTGGAGATCCATTTAGAGAATTTCGTAATATTATGCAATATATGTTTTATCTGAGTCAAAAATGCTTTTAGGAAAAGCTCTTATGGAATAGCCATTTGTCTCCACTCGGCTAAAAGAAATGTTACTTATGTAAATGTGTTAAGAAATGACTGGAAAAGATTCGACACCGAAACTTTTCATTTCTAGATTATTACTCATAATTTAAGGTAGAAAGTTTGTATGCATGAAATGTTTACGTTTGAGTTCAGATATATTTACTCACTGTAATACCTCCTGTATACTGACAATTTAAAAAATAAAAACAAGTCTTTTAACTATCCAGTCTTTGTTTCATTTTTTAAATTCATTTAACATGAAGTAATACAAGTAAAGTTTTATAAAATTACTATTGACTCCAATCAACGCAGTGTTTTTGTTATTGCATAATAGTCGTTTGTGCTGAATGCCAATATTTCTTCCCAATCAATTAGTTTTTAATATACCATAACACATACGTCCGTAAAGATCCGTCCTGAATGGTTAGAAGAAATGTGTCTTTCAAAAGCTCATAATGATGCTTCATATCGGTTATTCAACCAAAAATTCCATTTCATTTTGGTAAAAATATGGTATGAGAAATAAATACCCGACATTGAGCAAATGCTATGCTAAATTTCTTCATTCAGAAGTTTTCTTTTATTTCGTGAGATGAAATGTTTTCAGGGGGATTTTGACCATTACAACCTACACGATTTTGCTGTTTGCAAAATCATTCATTGAAATGCTAAGAGCTTGGAAAATATTTGATTCCGAATGTAATTCAGAAGTATTACAGGACACTAAAACGTGCCTTCACCGTTGGATAAAAAGGTTTATGTCTTTTGCAATGAATATTTTATTTGAGTTTTATTATAAGACTCTCAGAACGGTTTAGTAACACACAAGTGCAATAAACCTCATATCTCAACCTCGTACTCGTTCCAAATAAGTTGCTTGTTTCAAAGTGCTATTGCATCATCTTCACATACAGGTAAATCAGAAATTTCATAGTTGCGAAACAGCTGTAAACTGAATAATGTATAGTTACATAATATGCTCTCTGGGATCTTTCATAGCAAAGATTTGATGAAGGTCTAAACTTAACGCTTTGAATTATATATAATACCTCGTAAAGGTATTATTATATACAAACTGTTATGGTGAAAATCATCAACGGTGAAAATGATGAAAAAATAATTTTCATTCCAAATATAAGCTCCATTCTTTACTATAGTTATAGAATTGATTCCTTAAAAGGACGACATGGCATTCACAGAATGACTTGCATTTGTTGTCTGAGCTGATACTTTATTGAAACCAAGTGTGTAAAAATATCAGTACGAAAAAACTTCAGGTTTCCGTTAGGCTTTTACATTGCTTTTGCTTTGAAACTTTCTTGGAAAACACTCCAATACAATGTTAACCGAAGGGCCACGATGCTATGTAGAGTTCCACAAATGAAGAAGGTGGCCATATTCCTGAGTTGTTTAATGTTTGCTCTTGTAAGTTCTCTCACATAAGATATTCGTAACAAATCACCTTCACAGAAAGATATTCATTCAAACAGTTCAGAAAATAAAACGTTAACACAATACTTTAACTTTCCGGTATCCGGTTTCTTCCTATCTGTTGATCCAGTTGACCTCCAGCTAGATAATTGCATTTCCGAATGGTTTCAAAATCAGCAGAAATCAACAGAGAAAGCAAAAACGCTGCTTTTCTCGGCTGAAATTAACTGAATGGCAAACTTTACCTAGCACCAACTGTAAACATTACTCGCAATCCACGCAGCCGAAGACCTTTATTCTCCCTGGATGCATTAAATTCGCAATTCAAAGCAGTTTTTTTTATTGCAAACAAGTATTAAAAACTGTAGAGGTTTAGGCAAAAAATGTGTACAAATGACACCAGTTTGACTTAGTTTTCCGGTTGATTTGAAACTGTTGCGTTCCACCCGATCTAAAAATACAAACGCTGGGTTTATGATTGCTATTATATATAATACTGTTAATGTTTGGTATTTAAATACATGAATGCTCAAGCGGCGGCACGAAATTTTTTTTATTGACTGTTGCTGTTGTCATTTCCAAATTACAGTCGACAAACATATGCATGGACATTAGATTAAATTTTGAAAGAATGATGATGAATGATATTTTTTCTGGTATAAACATGCCACATATCAAAATAGTTATCTGCTTAAACTGTATACAAGGTTGCAACTCGTAGTGTCGTGTTAGAGCTAAATAAACCAGCTAAAGCAGTCACTTCTAAAACTAGTTTCAACTATGAAATCTTTCGATGAATTGCTGTTTATTGAAATTCTATTTCATCTGTTAGTGTAAACTATTTTCTACCTCCACATTCATTACTTAGTCAGTATACAACAGTTCCGCCGGCAGTTATCAGTCATCTGATTTTGATTTGATGAGCCTTTTCAAGCAATATTACATAAAAGTTCAAAGCCTTCAATTCAAACGTGCTTAAACTACATATTTCAATTCCTGCTGTATGGCTTTCATGGAAAACAACATTTAGGTATATTAGTTATATAGATTGAAATTCCAAAAACCATCTTTGAACTGCTTTTTTAATGTAACAATCTTTTACAGCCAAACTAGACAAATTAATTCTAACGAAATATGATTAGCAATTATTCGTTTTCAGCTTAATTTTGCAGGCAAATTTCAGGACAAAGGCCACGCGTAATGAATAACGACACGAATCCAGTATTAGACTGAGCAATTCCAGGAAAAAAACATGAAAAGACGTGTTTTCCAGTCAAGAGCTGAATAAGCATGCTTCAAATATTAGTTATACATAATAAACCAGGCACGAACAAAAGGCTTGCCAGTCCTATTGAAAGTGGACCAGCAGTTTAGTTAAATACATTCATTGTAATTATTTTTTAAGGAACTTGTTTGTCTAATTTACGTCCTACGTATTACAGTTCTCTTTAATGTCGGTACTGTACTCAATACTATAATTTTATGAATATTTTATTCACAACGGTTACAAAAAACATTACGCGGTACTTCTGTATTAACCGAGCAACAATGCTTAATACAAAAATACCGCGTGTTGTTTTTTGCAATTCCAAACAGTACTAATATTTATTGGTTTTTTCAATAAAAAAATAACAGGATCGTAAATATGTAGTGTAGTTTTGTAATGAGTATAAAATTAGATCTAGCTGGAACTGAGCAATTTACACGAACAAAACGGGAAATCGAAATCTATGCATAATTCACAGAGAAGCGTTTTGCAAGTGCAAACATATAATCAATGAATATTATTCTAACATTTATGCAGTTTTAAAGAACATTTGAGGTGGGAGCTCCACACAAACTTACAATGTCGTTCCAAAATTTGCAAATGTCAGCTACGTGAAAATGAAAATATGAAAAAATATTACAAAGCAAATATGTGCTTTCGAAAACATATATTGTATCGTATAAATAAACGTGGATACGTGATATCTCTCACCTGTGTTAATGTCATGAATATTTTATGCGTGAACTAGGTTGACAAAATTGAGAGTAAGGGTAGGGGCAATTTTGCAATGTTGCTCAACTTGCCAGCTACTCGGTCTCACGTTGTGCTTTACTCTGGTAAGATGCTTTGCTTGAAAGCTGTAATGCTAAACAAAGAACAACGGAGATCTGTTCTCATTTCGCTGTTGGTAAAGACCCTAACTATTTACGACTGGACATGATATAGTTATATAATGTAAAAATGTACATACATTATAATTATATGTTCCATAATATTTGCACATGCAACCGACATGCATGGGCAGTCAAGTTTGTGACATTAGTAACAAATGCATGTTTTAAATTATTGAAGATTCCGCCTATAAAAGGAAGTATTTTTACCCAATGTTTTTCTACATATATCAGCACGTATTTACTTCGGGATTATATGTGTAAGGAGAGAAGGCGGCTTGGGCTTGGAGAGTGTGTACACGGTTTTCGTTAGCTCCAGTTTTTTTATTGTGAAAAAATAACTAGTGGGAGTACATCAGCGAGAAATACATCATTTTGATCCCCGTGAACTCAGTGTCACGGAGAATATTTTAGTTTTCAATTTCTAACTACCTTAGATAGTGAAAATTGTTGTTTTAATAGTGGTAGTGTTTCATGATTTGGTCTTCCTCATTCATATTGTAGGTATATCCCGTCCACAGGTTTTTGTTTATGCAAATTAGGTCTGACGGCAGGTGCACAAAGAAGTTCAAGGGAAGGTATGTTTAATGGAGCTAAAGCTCCAGTCAAGATAATCTCTCTTTCTTCTACACTTGACCTTTTTCATGCATAAGACACTATAGATGGACCATCATCATATCATACCATTACAGCTGCATACGTGTGGGGTGCATAAAATTCTCTTGCTTGCTTTTGCTTTAGTTGGAAGTTGCTGCTTCTGTTGCAAATGACAGTGTGCTGTCAGTGCAAAGAGCTTTGTGTATGCTAAAGATAGTGTGACTATCTATGCATAATTTGCTTGGACAGTGTGACTGTCCGGAGCGTGTATAGTAAGTGCGTAAGACAGGTGCTGTCTGTGCACGTAAGGCAGTGCGAAGCGCAACGCGTTATCTTATGAGAATTTTATGACACCCGGTTTAACCAAAGACCTCCGAAAGTAGTAGTACTCGTAGGAGACAAAGCGGAGGCCTTCATAATAACAGTTTGTTCAACTGTGGAATAGTAACAGGTAACAACACAATTACTGCGAAGCCGATGGTCAGTGTGCTGACCGAGTGCTGTACAACTGTATTAATGATCTCGAAGGTCAGTGTGCTGACCTTGAGAGGATGCAATGAGCAGCAGTGACTCGGGTGACATGTCCGAGAGCAATAGTGCTAACGTTAGAGACTTAGTGAACCAGTTTGATAAACAACCAATTACAAAGAAAAGGAAGGCAGATAGCTCACCTAACAGCCAACAGAAATCAACAATGCCTGATAACGAGCAGCTATCAACAAGCGACATGGCCATAATCAAATTCCTTACCGAGCGCCTGGACAAAAGCGACAAGCGCCTAGATGAGCGGTTTGATAAGCTAACAACAGACCTAGGTGAAATCAAAGCTACAATGGCCCAGAACCAAGAAATCTTGCAAAGTCAAGTAACAACACTTGAGGGACAGGTCACCTCTCTCCGAAACGAGCTAATTGAACACAAAGACCACATCCTTCACCTACAAGAACGAATCAATAAAAATTACCTGATTATTAACGGAATCCAAGACGAAGTTGATGAAAACACCCAAACGACATCGCAAAAGGTGAACCAACTAATCTATGAAAAGCTACAAACAGGCGAAACTTGCACGTCAGCCCGACGAATCGGAAAAACTTTTGCTCCAGGTGGGAAACCACGCCCTATAAGTGCATGGCCGCAGGCATTTACATTGGCCTTGACTATCCGTATAACGTACGCAAAGTCAGAAAAATCTTGTCTGAAAAGAAAAAAGAGGCAATGAAGAACAAACAAAAAAGCAGAGATTCGCTGGCCCACTTACGAAATCATAGTAGATGATCGAACCCTCCATTGGTCACAGCTTGTGCCAAATGCAGAAGCAATGGAGATTGCCAACTCCGCATAGGAAAACAGCCCGCTCACACACAACCCACCACAAAACACATTTCGAATATTACCACATAATTTAACAGATACATCAGAAAGCGATACTAGCACATCATTCATCAAATTAAACCCAAACGACGACCAAATAAAAATTACATTCTGGAACTGCAGAGGAATCAGAACCTTAATGAATTAGATAATGAAGAAATAGAAAGTCTCACTTCCGCATCGATAATAGGACTTACAGAAACATGGCTAGAAAATAACAATTACAAACTACCACTATCCCTTAATAAATATGACTACATAGTCAGTCCTGCAGTAAAAAACAACCCAATGGGCAGAGCAAAAGGAGGAATTATGATTTTGTACGACAAAACTGCATTTGAACCCGAGGAAACTCAAGAAATACACCCAAATTGGATAATTGCAAAACTTAAAGGACAAGACGGAAAACGAATAATAATTGCTTGTACCTACATCCCCCCACAAACTGAATATAACCCACTCGTTACCGAACTTTCCGAAAGCCTTGAGCAACATTTACACGAAAACCTAATAGTTGGGGGAGACTTTAATGCAAGACTATCCAACAAATCCACACTACCAGATGAAATAGCAGAAGAAACCATTCTAAGTCCAGAACGAAAATCGCGTGATACTACTCTCAACCCAAGGGGCAGAACACTCAACAACAAATTCTGTGACCTAGGCTTAATCCTTCTCAATGGTAGAACAACTTCAGATCCCTTTGGTGAGTACACATTCGTACGAAACGGTGCAAACAGTGTACTGGACTATATATGGGTAGCTTCTGAGCTATGCTGCAAAGTAAACGACTTTGCTGTGGAAGAGCTAAGCGCGTCTGACCACCAACTCATTGCCGCCATACTTGAATGGCCATCTCCAAAACCCCCACACGTCCAAAGGACAGTGTGCTGTCCTGGGCAAGTAGTTACCACCAAGTTTCGATGGATACCAGAAAAAGCCAGTGAGTTTACCAAGTGCCTTCTAGACTCTTCATCTGAAATTGATATAAACGGAACCCCATCTCAACTGTACTCAACCTTCAAAGAAGCCATAGCAAGAGCAGCAAAAGTTACAAACATGAGCTACACAGTGCGTCCAATCATAAGACCACAGCAACCTAATAAACCTTGGTTCGACATTGAGTGCAAGCAAGCCAAAAAAGTCCTACGAACCTCCCTCAGAAAGTGCAAAAAGCTGGGTTTCAAACCAAAATACCTACACGCATACCTAAACCATAAGAAGAATTATGAGTACTTAATAGCAAATAAGCGACAACATTACAATGAGATAATTAGAGATTCCTTAACAAAATCAGCTGACCCGAAAGATTTCTGGAACACCGTCAAAAAGCTTAGAGGCTCTGATTTCCGCGCCTGTCCAATCAAAAAAGCAAAGTGGGAATCTTTTTACAGCGATGTCCTTCCAGACAGAAAAACAGACGCAACAGTATACTCCGGCGTAGAACATCCAGATCTAGACCTTTCGATCTCTACCAAAGAAGTACTGACGGCTTTGAAGAAGTTAAAGATCAACAAAAGCCCTGGACTTGACGGCATACGCAACGAATTCCTGAAAAGTTTACCTATTCCTTGGGTAAAAGTACTGAGACAATTTTTCAATAAGATACAACTAACGGAGTGCATACCAGAAGAACTAATTGATATTGAAGTTGTGATGCTGTTCAAGAAAGGTGATCCAGACGACCCGAGAAATTACAGAGGCATCTCCCTTATAAACACTGTACTAAAACTCTTCACAAGCATCATGCTTGCACGTCTTGAAGAATGGGTGGAATCTAATGAATTGCTGCCTG
Organism: Orchesella cincta; assembly: GCA_001718145.1. Classification (NCBI taxonomy): domain Eukaryota; kingdom Metazoa; phylum Arthropoda; class Collembola; order Entomobryomorpha; family Orchesellidae; genus Orchesella; species Orchesella cincta. The sequence goes on along the minus strand of LJIJ01003054.1, from coordinate 2,196 downwards.
AGTCACAAGCGGGTTTTCGAAAGAAAAGAGGTTGCGTAGATCATATCTTTACACTTGAAGCTATCAGACAGATGTCAAGACGACGCATGAAGAGAAGAGCAGAATTATACGCATTTTTAAAGACATGTACTCTAAGGCGACAATGAGAGTCCGCACCGCTGAAGGTCCTAGCTCAAAATTCGATGTGGCGGAAGGCGTACTACAAGGTGAACTCACCAGCCCTATTTTCTTTGCACTATTCATTGGTGATATAGAAGATATCTTTGCCTTACTTCAAGCCCAGGGAATTCGTGGAATTAACATCAACCACAAAACTACAATACATGTACTCGCATACGCCGACGACCTCGTAATTCTTGCCGATAATCCTGTCCATCTCCAGCTGAAGCTCGACTGCCTATCGAAGTACTGTGAAGACAAAGGACTAACAGTCAATGTCGCAAAAACAAAAATCTTAATATTCCACCATTTCCATAAGAAAACGGGAGACAACTTAACTTTTAAGTATCGCGAAGACCCAGTTGAAATAGTAGAGGACTTCACTTACCTTGGGGTCACTTTCTGTTCATGCGGGAATTCCACAAACAGGAAAAGGTTAAACAAAAATGTGCAAGTGTCATAGGGAGTGTCGTTCAATTATCGTGAGAAGTCGCACTCAATGCTGGTCATCCATTACCAAACTCCTCAAAGCGTTGGTCCTATCGATCCCTCTCTACGCAGGGGAAGTTTGGGGTGTGAACTATCTGAAAGAACTGGAACAAATACAGCTTAAGTTTCTAAAGCGGCTACTCACGCTTCCCGACTACACGCCAGGGTACATGCTGCGCCTGGAAACCGGCACAGACCACATAGTCTCAACAGTCCTCGACAGATCATTAGGATGGTGGCTCAAGGTCTCAAACCTCCCTAAATCAAGGTTACCTAGAATCGGCTTAGACGAAATGACAAGCTTGCCCGACAAACGTAAGCATCAAACATGGCTAAACTCCGTGCAGAAAATCATTGATGATGGTGGGGCAAATGACTCAATCAATCTCTGTGACCTGGAGCTAGAAGCACGCCACGAGTCCATTATACCAACGTGGCTCGCAGTACAACAGCATAAGGAAGCTGAGGACCTTGCAAGACTTGAAAACAGTTCAAAATTCAGCTCGCTCTATGCAAGAATGAAGCACAATTCCCATCGTGAACCATACCTGAACTTTGCGATGTCACTTCACAAGAAACGACTGTTTGCCCAAGTACGGCTGCACCCCGACAGACTCAACTTCCTCAATTTGTATATCAACCGTACTAAAATCATTTTTTCTCCTACCAAATATTGTACTATTTGTAATACAGCGGATAATGATGACCTTTTCCACGTTTTCTACACATGCAAGCTCTACCACAACCTACGTTCCAGCCTAACTAATCCAGTCTTACTTAAAGTCCAAAATCGACGTTACTTCCACAAAGCGCTCCAATATACAACTCCAGAAGACGTACACCAAATTTGTGGATTCATCCGGAACGCTGCAGCGAAACGCTGCAATATACCTATCATATAACATATATACATGTATCTAATTTACCATTACTATTTTTATCAGATGTAAATCTCTCTAAGTATCAAGCATACCTTCCCTTTGTTTTGACTGGCTCCTGAAAGGAGCCAGTTGTTTGTTTATATTCAGACTACGATTTGTTCAAGAAACTGTACTCGATTTCCCAAAAAATACTACATATAAATTGTGTGTGGGCTGTTGGCTCAATTTTATGAAACACAATAAACTATCTATCTATCTATCTATCCTTCATCCTCCACAGGGTTCCAGTGCACTTCCAAACTTTGCAGCAACAGTAACAAATTCCAAGTCCAAATCAACTTGGTTGTGAGATATGTTAAAAACGCCACTACCATTATTATTCTCGTTAAAGAAAATGCGGACGGATAATTCTGCGCAGGTGTCCACTGGGAGCATCGGAATAGGCAAGGTGTTTGGATGGAATGATGCCATTCTTCAATATAAAAATGTATCTCTGCATCACATGATTATTTTGGAGGCTCATTCTCCCCGTTTCCGAGTGGCCAGTGATGAATGGAAATCTAAATATGCTGCATGGGATTCCCCTCTCCACCGCTTCTTTTACGAGCAGTTCCCCCACGAATTTTGAGACGGGATATGCCCAACGTTGTCACGTTATCAAAGTCTC